>JAJOOS010003984.1:0-15007 GCA_029582725.1 Solanum chiquidenum
ATATTTAGAATACGTATTTTGCACGTGTGTATCGTATCAATTAATAAAAAATATAAGTAAATGATATATATATATATATATATATATATATATTCATGCAAGTAAATATAATGATATAAGGTTTCTTGGTTTTGTTGGCATGCTCGATAAATTCCTAGTCTTTTCCTCCAAAATAATAATTCCGGCTAGAATGTTTTTTTTTGTGTGTGGGGGTGGGGGGGTGGGGGGGGGAGAGAGATTGCATCAAAGAGAATCGCTTTTTAATTAAAATTCTAAACGTTTAAGTAGAGGTGACATTTAATCAATATTTTATTGCCTATATAGACTACTTTTTAGGTTTGATTTCATTTCCTTGTTTTCTCTCATTAGCCTTAGAGTTATGGAGACTCATCAACATTTCTCTGATGATATAGTATCCGAGATCCTAACAAATCTTTCCGCTAAATTATTCATGTGATTCAAGTGTACTTCTAATGCTTGGAATACTATTACGCAAGATATCAATATTATCTGGCTACACTATGCTCGTTCTCAAGCTCGCCCTTTAGCCTCCCCATTTTTGTTTCAACTCAATACACGTCCTAAAAAGCATTGGGATAGAGGTCATGAATCGATAGATTTATCGTTACAACTTGATTATATTTTCTACGATGGAGAGATGACTGTTTGTTCAAATCATTGCAATGGACTTTTTTTTATAAATATGAAGATAATCAAGTTTATTTATTCAATGTCACCACCCGGAGATAAAAGCTTTGCCAACCTCCTCGAATGAAGAACTAAAAATTATACCAAACTACAATTGTGTATTTGATAACTTGATTCTCGGGTTTGATCAGGTGACGGAAAACTTCAAATTGTTACTTTTATTTACTCGTGATCACACGTTCGAGACCAAAATTCTAACGCCAGGAGTAACTAACTCGACTTGGAGAAAAATCGATTTGTTAAAATATGAAAAATTCATGATGTAGATGAATGTATTTACCTCAATGGAGTTGTTTATTTGGGTTGGTACTATTATATGGTTTTTTGGACTTTGCAGAGGAGGAATTTGGTTATATTTTACCTCCACCACAAACTTATTTCAGTGATTTAAGTATCATGAAAACTGCAATTTCGGGAGAATTGGCTATCTATTGCAACAAGAGTAACTCTGATCGACAATAATTTGATCAACAATATTTTGGGTACGTGGACACTAACAAGGTTTATATTACTCTTGAGAAGGTTTATATTAGTAGGGAAGACTTGGTTGTGCCTATTGTTGATATCGGTGTTGCGTTGCTTGGAACAGAAGAGATGTATGACAACACAAAGAACGCGCATGTTTTAGCAACAAAGTTATGTAGTCAGTGCCACTGCTTCAATTGTAACATCTCGCAAATTGACATAACTAGGAAGAAGTTAAGAATTGGAAATAGTCAATTTTTGGAAAAAATAGAAATCTGAAAACATTTGTCGTTAAGTTGAGCTTTTGGTCAACTTCAAACGATCATAACTCCTAGCTCAGGATGAGTTAGGTGTGTTTCCAGATATCGTCGGAAATATCTTGGAATAATCTTTTCAACGCCGCCCAGTTTGCGCGATTCTGAGTTCGTATGAGTAAGATATGCCCATTTGAAGTTAGGCTGTTCAAATAAGGAAAGTCTAATCCGGATTTTTGAAGGGTAGTTTAGTCTTTTCCTTACCCAATTAATTAAATCCGTTTTTAGTAAATTGTTTGGAGTCTAAACTGAGTAAGTTCAGTTTACGCAATCAAGAAATACGCTAGGGCTTTGAGAGAAGAGAAAAGAGGATAATGGAGAAGAGAAGCTCAAGATTCGTCAAGTTCTTGCGATTGTGGTTGCGGAATTGCCAAGGATTCGATCCTACAAGGTATGTGAGACTCTCATAGCGTTGGGTTCATTCACCCACGTGCCAATCATGTTTGTTTCAGCGAAAATTCATTTCTAGAAAGTTGAAAGTATGATGTTCTTGAATTATGTTCTTGAAATTTGCTTTAGTTCTTGAGATTTGATGGGATTGTGGAGTTCTTGATGGAATCGTGTCGATTTAAGAGTTGTTTTGAGTTAGATTCTTGTGTATATATACTAGGCATTTGAATCTATAGAGGGATTGAGAAAAAGAATCGGATTTAGGCGAATTGGGATGAGAAAACGAAGAAGGAAGAAGTCGAGCAGGTTTTGGCACGAAAGCCCGCGTCGCGGACTTGCTCCCCCAGTGTACAAAAATCACCTCCACGTCACGGTTAGGACGCGGACTCCTTTGTTTCAAAATTTAATTTCGCGATCAAATATTTAAATACATCTCTGCGTCGCGGACTTGCTTCCCGACAGTGATTTCTTGATTTTTTTCTCATGTTTAGCTATCTAAAAACACTCCTAAACATCATGAGATCTTTCTATCACAAATCACAATCCTTGAATCCATAATTCAATTCAAGGAAAGTTAAGAGTCAAGTCTAGAAGTTAAGAATCAAGTCAAAAGAAGTTCATAAAGTATTTCAAAAGTCTTTTACAAACGTTTTAACTCTGTTTTAAGACTTAAATTTTAAGTTAAGCAAAGAGTAAAGAGTTGAGTTCATTTCTCCAAAAGTTATAAGGGAACTAATTATTCCCAAGAGTTTAAAATATTTTTCACATTTGAACAAGAAAGGGAAATACCGATTTTCAAGAGAGCTTTTAAGCTAAGTTTTGAGTAATTATCTCAAACCAAAGAAAAGAAGTTTTGTTTTAAAAATATATGAGCTAAGTATATTTTGGGAGTAGTATTGAGCACCGATATGGGGATGCGAGTTCATAATAACTCAAGTCTCCATAAACCATGTTGTCATCATGGGTAATAAAGGATCATACTTTTTAGATGACTCCTTAAGTGATTTTTAGCATATACTAGTGGATCAACTTACTTAAGGCGTTCTATATGACGGCAAAGTATAGGACAATTATGGCAGCGTGAGCAAGACGTTGTATCACCACTTAGGCTCATAGTAGTGGTTGTCGGTTAGAGAAACTCCCACAGAAACTATATTACTTTATTATAAGAGTATAGTTGAGTTTGTTATTGCATTTCTTTAACGAATTAAGTTGCTTTCTACTGTTTTAAAAGCTTTCTATAAATGGCATGTGTTTTATTGCTTTATATTGAGTTGAATTATTCATGAGTTGAGTAAAGCCAAGGTAAGTGTTTCTTTCAAACTCTTTTCAAGCCTATGATATGTTTAGCATTCAAACTTGCATACTTGTACATTCAATGTACTGATGCCAGTTGTCCTGCATCGTCTTATGATGCAGACTCAGGTAACCAGATCAGCATCCAGCGCCTCGTTGATTCAGTTGAGCACTCAAAGTCTGTTGGTGAGCCTCTTAGCTTTCCAGAGGGCTCCTTTTATCATTTGCTTTCAGTATTTCATTGTTAGGATGATCGGGGGTCTTCATAGACAAATAGTTATAGTTCTTTGGTCTTATTCATTTCAGTTGTATACATTTAAGACTTGAGTTGCCATTTTGGCTAAGTTTAATATTGCTTTAAGACATTGCATGAGCTTCCCTTTTGAGATTGTATCTTATATGTAAGTTTTCCGCTAAGCAAGTAAGTCAGGCCAAGGGTTCGCTTGGGGCTAACAATGGTTCTTGAGTGCCAATCCCGCCCAGGGTGTAGACTCGAGGTGTGACATCAATGTTGGTTAACTACATAAGATTTACTGAGCATAGCAACATAACCAAGAGACCTTATATCAATATCACATTTGTTAGTAGATTTGTTGAGAACATTACCCCGTCACAAAATAAATACCAAAAAAAGGTTTAAGTTCCAGAAAATGATCCGTGTTGATCAGATTTAGCTATCTTAATAAATAGATATTTTGATGAAAATAAAAAATTTAATTTATGGAAAAACAACACTTTTTACCCCAAAAGGGGAAATTATTTACAAGTAGTTATTCCTTTACTTTAATAAAAATATATATTTTATATAGTCGTTTTCTTCTCTTTAATTCTTTTTTTTCTCATTTATTTCTTTATTCATTTTTTTTCTCTATTTTTTCCCTTTATGTTTCTCCTTTTCCCACTTTTTTCTCCTCTATTAGTTCCTTTTATTTTTGCATTTCTTATTTTATTTTTCAATTTCTTTGTTTCCGTTTCTTTTCTTTTCTCCTTTTTAGAATTATTTTTTATCCTTTATTAATTTTCTTTCTTTTCCATTCAATTTTTTTCTCAAATCATAATATTTTTATTTTTATTTTTTTAACACAATTTAATTTCATATATATTGTTATGATATCTTTGACCGTTGCTTCAATCCTTCGATGAGACCTTCATGATATCATCACAATATATCTACATATTGTCTTGGTATCATTAATGCATGTTTTGATCCTTCAGTCCTTTAGTGAGACCTCCATGATACCATCACACTATCATGATATCATTGATGTCTGCTTCAATCCTTTAATGAGACTTCCATGATAACATCACAATATATCTATATACTGACAATACATCATTACGATTTACTTCAGTCTGTAATGATATCATTACAGTATCTATATATTGTCATGATATAATTGATGTCTGCTTCAATCCTTCAATGATATATACATATATATATATACATATATATATATATACATATATATATATATACATATATATATATATATATATAAGAGGGAAGTCATAATTTCTCAATGATACTATCACCATATATCATATACTGACATGGAATCATTAAGAATTATTTCATATAATTAGTAAAAATCTTTGTATCATGTATGATACCATCACAATATGTGAATATATTGTTGTGGTAACATTGAGGTTTTCTTCCTTCATCCATTCACAATACTACTCATTCATTAATGATACCATAACAGTATATACATATACTGTTATGGTATCATTAAGGTTTCCTACATTCATTCATGTACAACCAACTCATTCATCAATGATACTAACACATTATAAATATAATAGCATAGTATCATTGACTAATAAGCATTCCTTCAATAGATGAACTCATAATTTCTCAATGATACTATCACGATCCAAAATGGATCATGAGTGACAATCACACTTATCCTTCTAGGTGGGCGAACCAACAATGAAAACTTCAACTTATAGTCCCTCTGTTTCACAAAGAATGATCTAGCTTGACTTGGCACGGAGTTTAAGAAAATAAAGAAGACTTTTGAATCATATGCTCCTAAATTAAAGTTATGTCAAATGTACAAACTTGCCCTTTAATCTTGTGGCCTTAAACATACCACGTGGAAAACTGAAATTAAAATGTTACCAAAAAAAGAAAGAGGTCATTCTTTTTTAAACGGAGGGAGTAATAGTTATTCAGCTTATGCAATATGACAATAATGCGGAAAACTCAAATCTTATTAAAGTAAGAAATAAATATCCTCTATAATCTATTACATATCGTTTTTTAAAATCTGAAAGACATCACATCAAGGACATCTAATCCTAAATTACTAAGTCTGAGAGTATAAAAACATTAGAATAGATAAGTAAAATAGTTTGTGTCCAAAAACTAAGGACATCGTGCCATGACTGAGAGAACCCAATACGAGATAGAAGGAATAACTCACCCTGAAATCTATTGCACTAAAGACTGGCTAGAGTTAAGGGTGAGTCAAAGTTGCTGATACACTTATTGCACTCCACAAAAGGAAAAAAATACAAGTAGTAGGTATCATCGGTCAACTCTAAATAGAAACTAATATGCATAAATTAATAACAAAAATCAACTATAGCACATAGCAGGTGGAAAGGAACAAGAAACATGAACAAGTGATGACTACAATGAAGCAAGTACGTAAAGGACCCAGGCCTCCACACCACGCTCTTTTGGAAAATGGATTCTTTGAGATTTAGTATATTAAGTTATTTTAATATGTTTTCCTTTAATGTTACCGTGTCGGAATGTGACACCCGATTCAATAATAGCTTACCGGCTCGTGGCACTCGATCCAAATTATTGTGTTGGCTCTGGCACCCGATCCAACAATATTTTGTAATTCGTCATTCTTTATCATCACTTTCCACTTCCTTAATAATATTTCACAAGTCTTCTTTATTTAAGGTATCACTTTGATAGAGCAAGTTCAAGATTATGAATTTTGCGGTCTTGGGATTACAGATCAATATGTAGCACCTCGGAAGTTGAAAAGTCAAAAGGAAAAGGATAATGCAGAAAAATGTGTCTGAGAATGGTTTTATGAGTCTTACCTACAAGCCCTAGGAAGGGAACAGTAGAACCAGGGTAGAGTTTTTGAAAAAAATCGAATGTGAATTTGGATCGTGACAGTAAGAAATTGGTTGCACAATTTAAGGACCACAAATTATGGTGGAAAAATATCAAATTATTTTCCCTACAATATGGGGTGGAAGAAAGAGCGCAGTGCATATTTATTTATTTTTGAAATAAAATAAAATAAAGTGGGGTGGAGGAGGGTAGTCTGGTAAAATATTTGGACAGTGGGTTCAATAAGGTTAAATATATTTGGTTGGATCCAAATAGAGTAAATAATTTTTTGAGTGGGTCTAATTTGTGTAGTCTTCTCTTAATTTATTACATATATCAAAATCAACAAATCCATTTCTAAATAGTTTAAATAGGAAGAAAATTAATAATAAAATTTAATTGATTTTAAAATCTTAGATATTAGAAAATATTAAATATTTTTTTCTACATAATTCAAATAAGAAAAAAATTATTAAGTAAGAGTTTTAGTTGATTTTTGTTGTGAAATATTAGCAATATAAAATTATATTAGACAATAAATATATAAACAAGATATATGAGAGAGAATATTTTCTTATTTCGTTCTTCTATACTTTTCGATTTTATCTTTTATAGAATGATCATCGCCTATTTATAGTACAAAATGTATTTTCAAGTTACATGAATTAAATGGTGTTCATTTATTTTTTACATGAACTTCAAAAAGAGTTACGAAAGACATCCACATTAATGCATTTATAACACTCCCCTTGGATGTCCATAGATAATGTGTCTCGTTAAAACCTTCCTAGAAAAAATCCAGTGAAAAAAAAACCTAGTGAAGAAAAAAGAGTACACATATCTTGTAATATGCCTTGAGTGTTGCCTCATTAAAAATCTTACTAGGAAAACTTAATGGGATAAAACCCTGGTTAAGGTAAAAAGGGTACAACACGTATTTTACTTTCCCTGATGAAAATTTTATTTGATATCTCGGAGACGACGCATTCCAATCTTATATCTTGCAAATGTTGACGTTGTCAATGCCTTAGTGAATAAATCTGTAAGACTATCACTCGAACGAATATGTTGAACATTTATTTCACCGTTTTATTGAAAATCATGTGTGAAAAAGAACTTAGGTAAAATATGCTTTGTTCGGTCTTCTTTGATATATCCTCCCTTTAATTGAGCTATGCAAGCATCATTATCTTCATACAATATGGAATCTTTGTTTCAACAGAAAAAGCGCATAATTGTAAAATGTGTTGAGTTATTGATCTCAATCATACACACTCTCGACTGGATTCATGAATGACTATTATCTCTGCATGATTTGAAGAAGTAGCAACTATCATTTGCTTCATCAAACGTCATGATATAGTTTTACCTCCATATGTGAATAAGTTTGTCTGAGATCGGGCCTTACGTGAGTCAGACAAATATTCCACATCTGCATAACCGATCAATTCTGGCTTGGATGCAGTAGAATACAACAATCTCATATCAATTGTTCCTTGAAGATATCTGAATATATGTTTAACTTCTTTTCAATGTCTTCTTGTTTGGACATGAGCTCAATCTTGCCAATAAACGTATTGTGAAACAAATATCTGGTCGGATATTGTTGGCAAGGTACATTAGTGCTCCAATAGCACTGAGATATGGAGTTTCATCACCAAGAATCTTTTAATCCTTTTCTTGAGGTCAGAATGGATCTTTATTTATATCGAGAGATCTCACAACCATCGGGGTACTCAATGATATATGTTGATTGATGGATAAATATTTTCTTTTTCCAAATGTTCAATCTAAAGGCTAAGACAATTTTTTCTTACCAAGATCTTTCATTTCAAATTCTTTCTTCAAACACTCAACAACTTTAGAAAGCTCCTTAGGAGTTCCAATGATGTTCAAGTCATCAACATAAACATATATTATTAAAAATTCAGATTTTGACCTTTGTCTATAAATACAAGGATAAATAAGGTCATTCTTATACCATTCCTTTAGCAAATATTCGCTAAGACGATTATACCACATTTGCCCTAATTGTTTCAATCCATATAAGGATTTCTGAAGCTTTATTTAATAAGTTTCTTTTGAGTTTTTATATAATTTAGACACTTTGAGTGCTTTAGGGATTTTCATAAATTAATGTCTAGTGAGCCATATAAATAGGTTGTGACAACGTCCACTAGATGCATTTTAAACTTTTCATGAATTGTCATGTTTATTAGATACCCGAAGGTAATTGCATCTACCACAGGAGAATATGTCTCCTCATAATCAATGTCATGTCTTTGTGAAAATTCTTGTACCACAAGTCGTGCTTTATATCTTACGACTTTACCATTTTCATTGCGTTTTCGCACAAAAACTCACTTGTACCCAACTGGCTTGACACCTTCAAGTGTTCGGACTATAGGTCCGAAAACTTCACGTTTTTAAGTGAAGCCAATTCTGTTTGAATGGCTTCTTTATATTTTGATCAGTCATCTATATGTCTACGTTCATTGACATATCTTAGTTCCAATTTTTCATTTTGTTGCATTATTTCAGCTGTAAGATTATAGACAGAAATATTATTCACCATAATATTATTTTGATTTCACTTTTTTCTCGTCGATACATAATTTTTTGAGATTTTTTCATTCTCATTATTTCCAGGTACATGGACCTGCTCAATGGTGTCATCATTTGTTATGTCTCAGAGCTCTTTGTGAGTAATTGCCTCCATATTATGATCATCTTGATAATTTATACCTTTTCTTTTTCGAGGATTTTTATTCTTGGAACCAATTGAACTGCCACGTTTTAAGTGTGGTCCAGACCCATTTGCCTTAACATTTTGTCCTATCGAGACATCAACTCAAACTTGAGCATTAGAAGCTGGGATATATGATTTAGTAACTCGTGGAAGGTTAGTGAATGCATCCGACAGTTGATTTGCAATATTTTGTAAATAAATCATCTTTTTAACTTCTTACTCACTTGGATTTGTTCAAGGATCTAAATGAGACAGTGAAAGTGAATTTCAATCTATCTCATTTCCCAACTGCTTTTATTCTCTCCCTAATGGTGGGTATACCGATTCATCAAAATGACAATCAACAAACTTTGTCGTAAATAAATCTCCAGTTCTAGGTTCCAAATATTTTATAATAGAACGAGATTCATACCCAACATATATCCCCAATCTTCTATGGAAACCCATCTTTGTGTGTTGTGGTGGAGCAATTGGAACATATACCGCACAATCAAAGATTCTAAGTGGGAAATGCTTCGCTCCTGACCAAAACCAATTGCAATGAGGAGATGTCATGATAGTTGGTTGGCCTTATGCGCACAAGTGTTGTTCCATGCAAAACAACATGCCTCCATATTGGAACATGTAACTTTGTCCTCATCAATAATGGTCTAGCAATCAATTGGAGATGCTTACTCAATGACTCTGCTAGACCATTTTGAGTATGAACATGTGCAACACCATGTTCAACAGTTATTCCAGTGGACAAATAATAATCATTAAATGTCTGAGATGTAAACTCACCAGCATTATCAAGATAGATTGTTTTTATTGCATAATCTGGAAATTGTGCTTTTAACATTATTATTTGAGCCAATACCCTCGCAAAAGTCATATTGCGAGTTGATAATAAGCACACATGTGACCATCTTGTAGATGCATCAATCAATATCATATAATATTTAAATGGTCCTCATGCAGGGTGAATAGACCCACATATATCACCCTGTATCCGTTCCATAAATGCAGGGGATTCCACCCCAACCTTAGCCACTGATGGTTTGATAACCAACTTTCGTTGAGAACAACCAGCACAAGAGAATTTCTTTGATTGAAGAACATTTTGGTTCTTCAAGGTATGCCCATGTGAATTCTCAATTATTCTGCGCATCATATTATAAATGAGATAACCCAACCGGTCATGCCAAATGACAAAGTCATTAGAATTAGTAAGTCTTTTGTTTACTACGGCATGCGATTCAACCGTACCAATATTTGTACGGTACAACCCAGAAGAAAGTGCAGGCAATTTTTCATGCATAGTTTTCTCCTTCGTATTTATTATGGTAATATAAAGGTATTCAATCTTTCCTTCATTCGCAGTCTCAACATGATAACCATTTTGGCGAATAACCTTGAAACTTAACAAGTTTCTTTGAGACTTACTACAATACAATGCATTATCAATTATCAATAATGTTCCTCCAAGTAGTAATAACGTCACTCTTCTATCCCTCAATCAATTTTGTACTACCAGATATTGTATTAACATATGCCCTTTTTATAATCAAATGAGAGAAATATTTCTTTTATCTTAATTAGTATCGTGTTAGTCGTGACATTGTTCAGAAGACACATATCTCCATTACTCATCTTGGATCCAACTGAAGACTGAGAAATTTTGTTTATCTTCATAAAATAAAAATACATAATAAGACGTACGAAACGTAACAAAAGAAAATTTAAGTACATGAACTTTAAGTAAGACATTAAAAATATATAACAACATTATTCATTTCCTAGTTCAATTATCAATCTTCAGTTGCGATCCCCAAAGAAGTCCTCAACTTCTAGATGAGTAATATCATCGAGTCTATCAAAAGCATCATCTTTCAATGCTAAATTTGCCTCAACATTCTCATCGTATTTTTTAGAAGACCTTGCCTGAACATCATCTTTGAGAGTCAAATGTGACTCCACCCGGGCATTAGAAGAGGAGGCACCACATTTATTTCCTTTTCTTTTGAAGCAATTTTGATACAACAGGTGCCCGACATTCATTTTATTCAGTGACCTTTAAAGCCACAACAATGACCATGATTGTCTTTTTCTTTAAAAGGATTATTTTGAGAATCCATATTGTTCTCCCTTTTGTTCTGACCACCACCTCGATGATTATTATATCATCTTTTTCCTTTTTCACTCTCACACAAATTATCATGGCCCCGATTATCTTGTCTTATTTTAGACTGACCGTGTAATTCTACCCCATTTGCTTCTGGTAATGAAGCAGTTCCAGTGGGACAAGCGTCATGATTTCTCATTAAAAGGCCATTATGCTGCTCAGCCACCAGAAGGCATGAGACCAATTCAGAGTATGTCTGAAAACCCTTTTCATGATATTACTGTTGTAATATCATATTAGAGGCATGAAAAGTAGTTAGTGTCTTTTCTAACATGTCCTCATCTTTTACAATTTTCCCACATAATTTCAATTGGAAAGTGCTTCTAAATACAACAGAATTATACTCAATTACGATTTTATAATCATGAAATTGTAAGTGCATCCACCCATAACGAGCTCTTGACAATACCGTTGCTTTGAGGTGCTCATACCTCCCTTTCAAACCTATCCACAATTCAAGTGGATATTTTACCGTCAAGTATTCAACCTTCAGGCTTTCATCAAGATGATGATGAAGGAAAATCATAGCTTTCGCTTTATCCTGATTTGATGCCTTATTTCCTTTGATTATACTATCATCAAGACCTTTAGCGGTAAGGTGAATTTCAACATCAAATACCCATGAGAAATAATTCTTTCTAGAAATGTTAAGTGCCACAAATTCAAGCTTTGACAAATTCGACATGATGAAAACTGACTCGGAAAGAAAATTGATCAACTTTTAGGAAAAAAGATAATTCTGAATTAAGTAGGTCTCAATTGGTTAGAGACTTGTGCTAATAACGTGTTGTGAAATATTAGCAAGATATATGGGAGAAAATGTTTTCTTATTTCTTTGTTCTGTACTTTTCGATTTTATCTTTTATAGAATAATCATCGCCTATTTATAGTACAAAATGTCTTTTCAAGTTACATGAATTAAATGGTGTTCATTTATTTCGTACATGAACTGTAAAAAGAGTTACGGAAAACATCCATATTAATGCATTTATAACAATTTCAAAAAAATTTAATATTAAAAAAATTAAATATTTTTGTTCATATATATCAATAATACACTAATACTTCTTTTAAATATTGTTTTTATTATATTTTTATTTATCTTTTAGTCACGTGGGAAATATTTTACCACAAAAATAATTCACATTAGGGATTGAGTGATCATATTTTTTAATTTATTGTCATTACAAATATAGAAATATTGAAAATATACAAGTATATATTTCTGTAAGTTAAATACTTAAACTTGCACTCCTATTAAAATCTAAACCAAAACCAACAGAGTAAGTTTCGTACGAGTTCAAAAAAGATTATTGTGAATTGTGATACATAATTAGGTACTAGTTTAATAAAGAAAGGATTAGCATAACGGACAAAGTTGCACTTGATTTTAAACTCTTAACTACTAAGATTTTTAATATAGTTTAAATAAGAAAAAAAAATTAGGGAGAAAAACTTTAATCAATTTTGAAATATAAATATAATTATAAATAAATAAAGATTTAATAGTTATATAAAAAATCTAAATATTTTAAAAAATAAATAAATAATAAAATAAATAAAATAAATAATAAAATAAAATAAAATCTTAGAATAATAATTAAATGATAAATATTTGAGGAAAATAATAAATGACTATTTCTTAACTCCTTTTGGGCTAAAGACCACGGCTTTTTTACAGGATCTCTAACCTGGCGGTAGTCCGCCCAGTTATAGATCAAGCAATTCAATATCCTTAGAGGTAGTTCAACTACATAAGAATTATATTACACAGAAATTTTAAACACAACATAGACTGTAAGGTAATGCCTTTTACCCAAGCAAAGGGTCTGTCTAGAACTACTATACTATTATTGAGCCCATGTGTCTGAAGATTCTAACCGGGTATAAGACGCCCTTTTTAACTCCTTTTGGGCTAAAGACCACGGCTTATCAGACGGAGTCACTAAGACAAAGCCAATAATAGTAATACTAGTTCTGACTGTACCTCAATCTCGGAACCTAGTCGAAGTCATCTTAAGATTTTTCTGTAATAGAATAAAACTTAGATCTGTTCATGATTTATATAAAGGAAGTCAGTTATCCGGCATAGATATTAAGTTAGCCGGACATAGCCACGGCTTTTAGATCGGAGAACATATAAGAAAATAATAACAAGAAAAAAATATACCTTTGAGCCAAGGGCTTAATCAAACAATTTATTTATTATACAAACTTCAAACTTGTACAAACTTTAGAGAAGAGGAGTAAGAAGACCCCGCCCCACATGCCTCCTCTGCTTATGCCACTGGTGATGAACTCACTATGGCTATTCAACGTCAAACTCAGAGTTTTTCTTACTACATAGGCGGCTAAACGAAGCCCCAGTCTTTTTTTGTCAAACCCCAACCCCCAGGCCAGCAAGAAGGAATGTAAACATATCAAATTGGGACACCGGTGCATTGATAGATGCCAAGGAGTCACAACTGTTCTTGAATGTACGAAGGTAAGCCGCCATAAACGGATTTCCTTTCTTGAGAAGAGAGCAACAGATGGTTTTCTAAAACCTGCCCTTTCTTAATAAAACTCAAACCTATTTATAGAGAAAAATAAAGATAACACGCATCTTTGTACAGTAGTAAAAGGGACCCATCTGTCCTTTCAAACAGTGTATTAACTGTAGATAAACAGTATTACATCTTTTCTTTGTTTTTTAACTTCTTGAGAAAATCTTATGTCTTAGAGATATCATCTTTTGTCATAATGTCAGTGTCAGGTAATTGAGCTTCTTGATCTTCACTAGTTTCGCTGCGCATAGACGTATCTGACTTGGCGTAGTTAGTGATATTAAGAAGTAAATTTATTTTTACTTCTTTAAGATAATTTTTTATCATTTCATCTTGATCTCCATCTTGGTTAGAAATTCTTCTAGCCATGTGCTTTACTGACTTACCAATTATCGTCTTTTCTGGAGATCTTGAATTATAACTCTGGATAGTCTGAGTGATTGTATCTATGAGTTCTTGTACATATAGAGACTTCGTCTGGGGTCCTTTTTCATTAATTTATCCCAGAAATTATTGTAAAATGACCGATATAGGCATGGAATTTGTTCGTCGGTGAAATCCACCTCTGGGCTCCATTTATGGATCCAAGGAACGAGGAATTCTATAAAGAAGTATATTTGTTCAATATTTTGCAAATAACTTATATGTTCTTGATGGTATAACCTGTTGAGATCTGGAGAGACCTTAACCCATTCTCTGTATAATTTTAAAAATGGATCGGGCAGTATTTTAATGGTTGGCCCGTGGTATGACCACCAATCTAAAAACCAATTTGGGATAGGATTTGCCACAATTTTTGCACATACTTTGATGAACCAAGTATGCTTATGTTTTTCATTATTATAACAAAGAACCCTTTTAAAGGCTTGGATATAATCCCAATAGGTGGCTTTGGTAATAACTTTGTCAAGGCCTATATGCCTTTCTTGCATTGAGGACATACCCCAATCTTCAATAGGAATGATATTCTTTATAATCATTTTAGAGAAGTTATAAACTTTCTCACTGGTATTATAACCTGAAAAGTGCTGAAATTCAACACCCGTGCTTATCAGCAAGTTTTCATAATATGATCTGGTTTTATATGATTCTCCTGGAAAATATAATCCGTTTAGTAAATACCGTTGGAATATCTTCCAAGGTTCCTCTTTTCTCTGAATATCAGAGTTTTCTAAGAGAAATATCATTTCTCTTTTTTCTACCTTTTCGTAGGTTTTATCATCATCCATATCATCTTTCACTAAAGAAGCAAAAGTAGTGCCTTGCTTTTCATCTTGCTTCTTTTGTGAT
>JAJOOS010003985.1:0-17423 GCA_029582725.1 Solanum chiquidenum
AATCGTTTGACAAAGAACCCATGGTTAGATTGAAAATTGGGAATTTTGGTCTTTGAATCACTTTTGAAAATCTTTGATAGAACTCCTTGAATGAGAGGTTATTCAAGAATCAAGAGTTACCATACCTTAATTATGGAAGACCCACAAAATTGAAGAAGAAATCAGTTGAAAACCCATCTTCTAGCTTGAGCTTCATCAAGGTGTTCAATGGAGTTTATAGAGAATCTATTTTAGAGAGGGAAGGGTCAATTGAAGAATGGGGTCTAATTCTAGGCTTAGGGGTTTTTAACCAACTAAAATACCCTAAAATAGGTATAATAACCATTTATAATAATTCCCCAAAGTACCCAAACTACCCTTCACTTAGTTGGACCTTTTAAACAAGTCGAACTCGATTTCTGAATTTCTGCATTTTCATCGCGGAACAAGTCCGCGACGCGGAGTTGTTCCCTGAAGATATTTGGAATTAAATTTCAAGACATTAGAACCCGCGACACGACCGCGTCGCGAACTGACTCTTTGCTCCTAGGGGGAGCAAGTCCGCGACGCGCCATGGTTCCCACCAAGGGCAATTTGCAAGCTGCCCTGGCAGCTTGCTTGGCCAAGGTTGGGGTCCTTTTCGGGGTCCCTTAGGGTGGCCCCGGGACGTCGTATTTGAAAGTTTTGACCCTAAAAACATTTATTAAGACACTAGGGTCACCTCCACTGATTTTAGACTCCAAACAACACATGAACAACATACTAGAACGCACCAACATGTAAAAGACTAGTTTTCGAACGTCTTGGTCGTCCCTTGACGTTTGACTTCCAAACTCTTTAAAACTGACATACAAGTCTATTCTTCATTATTTTAACAAGTTATTAATGCATAAAACCCATGTGAGGCTTTACTTTATCCTACTTCATTTTGAGGGGTGTTACAGGTTTTGCCATTTAGAAATGAGAGAGGCTAAGCTACTTGAGTTTATTAACCTTCGCCAAGGTAGGATGAATGTTAAGGAGTATGCTCGAGTGTTCACTATGTTTTCAAGATATGCTCCATTTATAGTGGCCAACCCTAGGATGAAGATGAAAAAGTTTGTGTCGGGTGTATCCAACTTGATAGCAAAAGAATGTAGTATGGTTATGCTTAAGAATGATATGAATATTGATTGTCTTGTGATCCACGCTCTATGGTTTAAAAGGGAGAAACTTGAAGATAGGTCTATAGGAACAAAGAGGTATATAGTTGATGATGATGACCCCTCTCAAGAAAGATTTTATAGTCAAGGCTGTTCCAAGATTCCCCCAAAGTTTGACCAAAAGAGGGTGTCTACCCCAAAATCTCAAGGAGTGAGTGGTAGTGGATCTTATGTGATTAAGCCTACTTGTGCTAGGTGTGGAAAAAGTCATAATGGTAAGTGTCAAGATGACATGAAGGGTTCCTATGGTTGTGGTAAGATTGGTCACAAATGACAGAATTCCCCGTGCTGAAGGCTAGAGGAAGAGAGGGTAAGCAAGTTCCTCTTAAGGGTTCCGGTAAGTCTTTTATGCTTTATTAGATTCCGGTATTACTTGTCTTTTCTGACTTAATATGCTAGACCTTGACGTGCTTAGATGGTAAGGCCATTGAGTGTCCTTGATGTCCGTGATTTAGTTTGGTTTGGAATTCTCACCTAGAGAAGTACATTGAGTTTGGGAAGTTTAGTCCCAAATTGGTAGGCTCATATGAAATCTTTAGTGGAGTTACTAAGGTTTAGATGCATTGTTGTTAGACCTACTAGTGATTTTTAGAACCCAGCAAGGTAATTATGAGTTTTAACTACGTCTTTCGGGATTGGTAGAAAGAAGTGGTAATTGAGGTTTTAGTAGGGCCCTTACTCCTAAGGAGGAGATAGTATGTTTAGATATCAAGATTTCGAGAGTCCCGATATCCTCATCTGTTTATTCTACTCCTATTCTAGCTTGAGACAAAGAGTTCCTTGTAACTTGTTTCAATTTGGAGTCATGTGTGATGTAGGTATTTCCATGATCTCCTTATGTTATGCATGTTCTTGAAGATTAATGTTTAGTATGAAATGATTTTTCATGATTTATATGTTCCTCATGTTGTTGTGCATTTTGGTATTGGGATGGCAAATTTGACTTCATGAGATGATTTGATGAACATGCTTTGTTACTCTTTTGAAGAAATGGTGTATGAGCTCCATCAAAGTATGTTGAGCATGTTGGAACTAGGAGATTGTAGTTCCTCCTTGAACATGGCTAGTTATTGACATTCTTTCCCAATGTGTTAGTAGATGTAGTTCCTACTTGTTAATGTTCCATTGAGCTTATTGAGATGGGGTGATGTTTCCTCCTATGATTTGTGCATTTTAATGATGTTTCATGCATGATGGTTGTAACACCTCGAAAATTAGTAGACCAAACTAGAGCCTCAAGCTAGGGTTCTAACGTATGATGTATGTGATTAGAGTCGTAGATAAGACTTTTCGTACTTTGAATGAGGTGCTTAGGAGTTGAACGTCAAGTTACGTGTTAGACCCCGTAGTTTATAAGACTATCTATGGAATGATATAGGGTTGCAAGGGCCTAAGCTATCAAGGTAAAGTTAAAGAGAACTTGTTCTCCTAGGTTCCTAGTTGGTGATTGGAAAGCTTGATCGCCCAAGTAACTTGGAGATTCTCCAAAGGGAACCTAAGGTCTCCTAGTGGTCTGTCCCTTTGCCCTTGGTTCTGGAACAAAGGACGAGCTAAGTCATAGCTCGCCAACCTACTTGGCGAATCGCGCATTGGCCCCAAGATCGCCTAGTGAACCTGCCCCATTATAGAGGTTGCTGGAAATTTGGGCGAGCCAAGGGTCCACTTGGCGAGTCACCTAGTGCCCTTGGCGAGCCATGGGGGTGCAAAGGGTGAGGTAAGTCGTGAAGCTTGGTAATTTTTAAGTTAAAGCGTTAAGGTCCCTTAGTTCTTTACCAAAGTTGACCCTACATTATTCTATTGCTTTCCTAGCAACTATATAAGCTTATTAGACCTAAGTTTACTTGAATTAAGTCATTCTCCCTAGAATTAAAAGAAAACACAACTTCATCCTCTCCATAGAATATTTCTCTCTCTAGAAAAGTTCAAGAAGAAGAAGAAGAAGACGGAGAAGAAGAAGAGAAGGAGGCTAGGTCAAATCTCACCATTGAAGCAAGCTTAGTAGGGCTTTGAATTAAGGTATGTTTAGCTTTTCATCTATGGGTTCTTCCACCTATAGAGTTCCTTAGAATTTCTCCTAATTTGTGAGGAAAAACCCCAATCAAGCTAGGGTTACTTCCAATGTATGGGTTTTAGGTGGGTATGATTCCAAATGGTTGGATACTACTCATATATGATAAATTTAGTGTTGATTCATGACATTATGAAGAATTTATGTGAATTCTTTGTTTAACCCTAGGATTGAAAGTATGTGGGTTTATGCTTTTGGATGACAAATTAATGATTCTTGATAGATTCTCTTGAGTTGTTATCATGTATAGAACTTATCCAAGAAGGGGATTATGAAATAATGAATTGAACTAGACTTATGCATGTATGATAGACCATGAATGGTAATGATATAAGTTGGGATTTTATGATGAATTGTGTATAGAATTTGTCTATGATTAAGTCTTTGGACTAATGTGTCTTGTGATCTAGACTAGTATGATGATTGTGGAGTAAAGCTTGAATGTACGTCTTGAATTCATAATGTCGATCACTAGTGCTTATAGAGTAAGTCTAATATGACGAGATAGCTTGCATGTATGTAGAATGTGAAAGGTATTCTCACATAGAATCATTCTATGTTGAAAGGCTAATTACCTAAAATGAATCATGGCTGTTAGAATATAATATCTTGAAGTTGAGCCTTAGGATACCTTCATGTATAGTTGAATTATGTAGCTTGGAATGGTAGGTATCATGGTGTCTTGGGATGGTAGATCTCATGGTAGCTTGGGATTGAGAAATCAAGCTCTCCTAAGGTTAGATAAAACTATCATTGGTAGAATGACTTTCATGGTAGCCTAGGATTGAGGATCTATACTCTCTTATGGTTAGCGTGAACTAGCATTTTTAGAATGCACTTCATGGTAGCTTGACTTGGTTAGGTCAAGACCATTTCATGGTAGCTTAGGGTTGAGACATCATACTCTACTAAGTATAGGTTAGGATTGAGACACCCTACTCTCCTAAGGATAGCTTAGGGTTGAGGATTCATACTCCCTTAAGGGTAGCTTGCATCCTATTGAATGTTTCCATGGTAGCTAGGTTGGTATACTTGTATCCTTCCTAGCATAGCTTGGATTGCATGGAAGGTGCTTTCCATGGTAGTTAGGTATAGTAGAGTAGTATGTTATTCTTGATAGTCTAGAATGATGAATAGCAAGCATTGAGTAAGCTAGCCTAAATAAGTACTTAGTGTGATTGGTAGTATGGGATGCCATTCATACATGGCACAAGTATGACTTAAAGCTACTTATGAAGTGTCCCCTTATGTGATGTATGCCTAGCTTGGATTGTTGCTGTCGTTTCCTTCTATGATATGATTGGCTTAAGTTGATGGTTCTTCTTCAATATGAAGTAGGTCAGTAATGACACTTAGAAATGGTAAAATATGAATATGGTGACTTCAATATATGCTTAGTGTGTGTGGTATTATGGGGTGCCGCGCATGCATTGCACAAGTGTGCCCTGGGGTTTACTTAGGTGTATAAGTGCTCTTATGATATGAAAACCTAGGTCTTGATTATGAAGGTTGACTATGAGCAAGAATGACCAAAGAGAGGTACTTAGCTTGGATAGTATTATGGGATGCTATCCTTGCCTTGCACACGTATGCTTGGAGGTGGCTTGTGGAGTAGTTCTCTTGAATATGAAAGAATAACGGTTGTAGTATGAATTTATGTATGTCTTATGTTGACTTGTGATAATATGATGCTTATGTTGGAGTTTATTTTATGAATATGTTATTGTCTCGGAAATTAGTAGACCAAACTAGAACCTCAAGCTAGGGTTTTAAGGTATGATGTATGTGATTAGAGTCGTAGATAAGACTTTCCGTACTTTGAATGAGGTGCTTAGTAGTTGAACGTCAAGATACGTGTTAGACCCTGTAGTTTAGAAGACTATCTATGGAATGGTATAGGGTTGCAAGGGCCTAAGCTATCAAGGTAGAGTGAAAGAGAACTTGTTCTCCTAGGTGCCTAGTTGGCGATTGGGCACCTTGATTGCCCAAGTCACTTGGCGATGCGGCAAAAGGCACATAAGGTCTCTTAGTGGGCTGTCCCTTTGCCCTTGGTTCTGGAACAAAGGGTGAGCTAAGTCATAGCTCGCCAACCTACTTGGAAAGGAAAAATTAAGTAGTCAATCCAAGTTAGATTTCATTTAGAATAGCTCTTAAATATTCATTCAACTTAGGTGAGAAAACTTTTCACAACAACATTAATGCTTTTCTCTCAAAGCAACCTTAAATCATTTACATCAATTTCATAGAAAGAACATGCATATCTTCATAAATTCATCTTCCATAGTTCATAAGCATAATTATGTGTTCCTAGTCGAAAATTCATGGGTCATGCATTGGTTCGTGTGATTTCAACTTAAAAACATACAATTACTTCAATTCATGCATAAAAAAATAGAAAAAAAATCAATGAACTCATAATTTAAAGGAACCCATGAAATTGAATAAAACTCTAACTTGAATTGAGAATCTATCTTTACAAAATTGAAGATGTAAGGAACCCTATGGAGGAAAGGTATCCATAGGTGAATAGTAACATACCTTGCTACTCAAAGGCCAAGAAAGATGGTGAATTGGAGAATTGAAAGGAACCCTAGTTTGTCTTCTTCTTCCTTAGGTTTAGAGAATTTGGGAATGATGAACTTGGTTAAAATTTGGAATTAGGAGAATGGGGTTCGAGTGGATAGTTTTTATGTCCTAAAAACCTTATATAGGGCTTAGGGTAGAAGGAAAAATGACATAGTATTGAGTTAAAACAATTAGGGATTAGACCCAAAAGCCCTTTAAAATTAGTAATTTCTGCAACTCATCTACGGTTTGGACCTACAGTCCGTAGGTCCTTCTACGGACCGTACTGGTCAACCGTAGATAAGTTCATAAACTATTATTTTGGAAAAACTATTGATGGAACCCATGTACCGCTCGTAGGTCTTCCTATGGTCCATACATGCCAATTGTAGAAACCAACTTTACCCCTTAAAATTTCACTAAGTCTGGGACTCATTTACGAGACCTATCTACGACTCATTAATGGAATGACTGGCCATCCTGTTCAACCGTAAAAAGGGTACTTGCACTTGATTTTAGATAATTCATTTTCCCTCATCCTACGGTTGCCATCTACGTCCCGTAGATGCTTCTATTGTCTGTAGATTGGAACCGTAGACACAACCTACAACGCAAAATATTTTATTTTCCTTCTTTCCCAAATTCGAGGTGTTATAGTGGTCAGGTAGAAATCTCTACCATGTTGATGGTTTAAATGTAACACACATGGGGACAACATGACAACAATGGATAACACTTCTAATTAGAATATTAAGCAAATTAAGGACAACATCACTACATCATTAACTACATAAAGAGAGACTGAATATAAATCGCTCACTACTACTAGATTGGGAAATCAAGTAGTAGATTGTCTTGCTAAACATTCCTCAAACAATGATCAAAACATGATGATCCATTCCTTCCAATATCCATATGGGAGGGCTAAGGATTCTCTTCCAATATCCTTAGGACGAAGTTTGGCAGAGCTAATTTCTTTGTAAGCATTGTTTTTAGCGTACATAACATCAGAGGGTTGTATAATTTATTAGGACTTCTAGAATTTAGGTGATGCCATGATGGTATCACCAAGTAGTTACAAAAATATGTTATATTAAACCCCATTTTTCTAAAATAACGCCACTCAGACATTATCCAAATAATTGAATAAAAAAATATTTCTTGTCGTTTTCATTCTAAATACACAACTGGATGCCATTGTGCCCAAAAAGATACTAGTCATTCTACTATGACCAAACATAGAAAAAGAACAACAACCTACAAGTCAGAGAGATAAAATGAGTTGGCAGAAGAGGAGAGGAAAAGGAGGAGATGACAACATTATTCCTAAAACTATATCGACGCCAGATACAAGTTAAATATTTTGAAAATAAATAAATAAATATGTAACATTGAAAACACAATGGAAGCATGACAGGTTATTAAATTTTTATGCATAATTCCTTCCAGAAATAGATATTATATATCCTACTCCATTTGATTTTAATTGCATAATCAGAGGACATGAAATTGTTAGATGACGAAGGATAAACATAATTACCAGAAAAAAGTATTTTAGGGAATTCATTATATAAATACAAACTACTACTTTTTGAAAATAACTTTTTTCAAAATCACACACTTCGACACAAACATAATTTAATAATTCAGCCAAATAGGCTAAACTTTAAACAACCAAACAAATAAAAAGTCTCCAAATTTAGTATATCAATATAAAGATATTAGCAATAACATATCATGGTCTTGAGATTTCATAAGTCACAAAAAGGGAACACATCATCCTTCAGACATAGTAATTTATTTAATTTTTGAAATCTTCGATAAAATATAATGACGACATGAAACTAAACCATCATAATTTTTAATCAGAGAAACCTAATGTTGCTTTAAATTTTAAAACCGTAGAGCTCAAAAGATTATGAATAAAAGTCATTGCCTCCATATGTTGGTGCTGGGAGATTATATTATTATTGGCACAAATAAATTTTTGAATAGCCACTGTTAAGATTGAACCATTTTTTGCATTTTCATTTTTGTTCCTATCCGAGGCGAGGCGACCATCAGGACTTATGATGATACCTGAGGGCAAAATGACAACTTTGTTTTCATCATTTCCCTTGATAATTGAAGTTTATGTCTGTAAATCTATGGGACAATAGATTAAAAATGCTCCCATTTCATCAATACTTGACTCTTGAAGAACTAACATGTTGTTCTCTGTTGGTATATAAGGCTGCATATACATTACAGTAATTTAAGAAAAAATAGTGTAAGGAGTAAAAACAAACAACAATTCGTGACAAATAATTTTTTACACTAAACAACAAAAATGTCATCTCTAATTCCATCTAACAATGTATAATCAATCATCTTATTAGCTATAGTCAATTTAGCAACTACTAACTGACGAATTTCATAACCAATTATTATCCTTGTTTTAGTCATATGTATTTATCATAGTTAGTTCACCTAAAATAATGAAAGAAAAAATCAAGTGGAATTATTAATCCAGAAAACAAGACAAAAGAAAACTTGCTATAATAAGCTATGTTATGATAATGTGAAGAAGATTTAAAATTGTAAGTGTATATCTATAAACACAGAAAAATATGGTCTTGTTTTTTTGTGTTTAATTTACCACAACTCCTAAGTGAAATTAAGGGACAAAAAATGCCTTTTGATTAATTAATCAAACATTGAAGAATAGAGGGGGGGGGAGGGATACTAGTTAAAAAATTTAGTATTTTTACAAGTGAAAACAGGATGAATCCAAATCATAAGTACTTTTATTTTATTCTTGAGATATAGTTAAATATCATTACTAGATAATTTAAGCAAAAAATTTCAAACTATCTATATCTATATTACCTTAAAAGTATGAACTCCTAACTTGAATGTTAAATTACTATAATATCCCTAACTTAGGTTGTGACTTCACTACTAAAAAACTGTCAAAAAATGACGGCCAAAAGTGACGGATTGTGTTGCTTTTTTGGTCAAAATCGATGGAAAAGCGACGCACCTCCGTCGCTTTTTAGCTCGACGCTTTTCAAAAAGTGACGGACTGCGTCACTTTTTGATTTTTTTATTTTAGAATTTTTTGTAACAAGAGCGACGAACTCCGTCGCTTTATTTTAATTTTAATTTTTTTATTTCTAAAAGGCGACGCAATCCGTCGCTTTTCTGGAAGTTTTATTTTTGAAAATTTCATAAAAGCGACGGACAAAAGGACCCTGTCTGTCGCTTTTCTAGAAATTTTATTTTTGAAAATCCCAGAAAAGGGACTGACAAAAGGATCCTGTCCATCGCTTTTCTCGAAAATTTATTTTTGAAAATCCTTGAAAAGTGAGGAACAAAGCCACTCTGTCCATCACTTTTCTGGAATTTTTTAAAAAAAAACCCCCAGAAAAGCGATGGACAAAATCACGCTGTCCGTCGCTTTTTCTGCACTATTTTTGACAGCACAAACTAGCAGTTGCTGCTGCCCACCTGCAAATGCAATTCAATTCAATTCTACACTATTCAGCCCAATCAAGCACACATAATTATAAACAATCAAAACAAAACATAAAACAACAAACTTAAAATAACATTCAAAAGTATCTAAATCACAAATTAAAGACTTAAAAAGTCTTTCAAAATTCGTTTCAAAATTTCAAAGAGTTCATAAATGTCCAGAGATCTAAACTAGGGAGTGAGATCTACATAATCGTCCTCATCTCTCTCGTCGTTGGTGTTATCGAGAACCGAAGTAATAGGTTGACGAGCGAGGTTCATCACGTATTCTTTGATTTGTTGAATGGTTTCACTCATGCTTTCTTGTTCAGCTACTCTTTTCCGCTCTGACTCTGCTAGTGCCACTGTAAGTTTAGCTATTTGATCCGACATAGCAGCAATCTGAACACCCTCAAGTGCCTCAGCTTGATCTAATGATTTAATACCTTTTAAGCCTGACTGGAGTCGTCTTACATCGTTTTGAGAGCCTAGACCATAGACTCTACCCTTGTGTGTCCCCCCTACCAATTTTTATTTCCAAATCTGGGTGGAAAGTTTAGGTGTCAATTGGACCGAACTATCTAGATTCTCAGCGACGTACTAATGAAAGTCATTCTGCATATTAAATATAAAATTGACATCAATATACATACATATCATAAATATATTCACTATTAATATATATTATTCATATTAAATAACTTACAAAAGTTCATTCGGCCCTTTCCTCTACCCACACATCCGAATCCGACTCATTTTCTTTCTTCCTGACATGAGTCTTCTTGAAAACCTCCGGTTCAATGGGAGTGCGTCCCAATTCTTTTTCCTATAAATAAAAACTGAAATTTATAACGATATATATGAATCAACTAATTATTTATTTAAAAGTTTGAATTAGAACTTACCATCTCTCGTGTAATTGTTCCAACCATCTTTGCACCTCCGGTGTGCAACGAGCCACATTTAAGACATCCTCTACCCTTTTGGGCTTGATCTGATATTGCCTTAAACTTGTATGTGCTCCAATGTGGTCCCAATGACCAAATTGTACCTCGACTCCAAAGTACACCTACTATGGGAAAAAAATTGATTAACGTTAATTAGATCGATAGTAAAAAAAGTAAAGTATACTAAACTTAACTAAAAAATATATACCTTAAAGTTATTAAACATCACCTAGCGTATACTATTTGGAATCTCGCTCCAAGAGTGATAAGCATGTGTATAGAGTCTTCTAACACAATATTTTAAACCTCGGGCAGCATCCTTTGCAAGATGCCACCTGCACAACACATAATAAATATGTTAATTCAGGAATAATATATTTAATTATAAGAAATAAATAAACTAAACTAATAAATAGATAACAAAACAAACTTACGATGATCCATCCATCTCAATCATGACTCTACCAAGTCTGTCCTTCTGGCTAGGAGCTAGAGCATGCATCTTATCATCTGGTGTAGCACTAGGTGTACTGTAGATGAGGGTGATACATGAGGATGCACAAAACGCTGAGTCAATAAAGGCGTGCCGACCATAGCATCTGACTGCTTGCTACTAGAATCTCTAATCCTCATGGCAGATAAGTGAGGAGATGTACCTATGGAAGCTGAAGTACCTGCCGATAAGGGTCGTGCTCGATGAATAGCCTGTAAAGGTAGGTCCTCGTAGCGTCGTGAAGAAAATGCGTGTGAAGTAGATGAAGCATAGACTGGTCGACGGTAATTAGGATAATATTGCCGAGCATCCGCCGTACCAAACAGAACAGCAAATAAATTAGTATCATGGTTGATGCGCTCTGACACAGAAGAAATAGATCTTGTAATATCCTCAGGATCTATGGGTCTCCTAGACTTCATCTTCTTAGCGTGTTTAGTCTGGCTAACTCCAAGATGCTCGTGATGTCTATCACTGTCACCTCCTGATGACATCTGTATGCAAATTTACATGTATAATACATATAAAAATCATAAATAAAATAAAATTAGCAAAATACACTTACATATATATACTAGCTAGCTTTCATTCTACACTATTTCTACTCACTTGTTTCAATTCCATCATTCTCCCGTTCTTCCTACTTAGTTGTTTCATTTTCATTATCGTCCCATTCTTCGTCATCAAGTGATTCATTTTCCTCATTTTCGGATATTCCTTCCTCAACATGCAGTATCTCATCATCGTATACTTCTTCTAATATGAGTTGAGGATGTTGTAGTGTGGTTTCCAATTCAACATCAACTTGTTGTTGAACAATTGCAACATTATTTTGATACGCCACATCTAAGACATTGTCAATTTCAATTCTTCCCACAAGCTTACTTTTTATAACAACCCACCAATCAGCTTTGTCTCTACGCAATGGATATGGAGTATAATACACTTGTTTAGCATTTTGTGCAATAATAAAAGGATCATAACTTCTGTATTTCTTGGTGTGCTTAACTTCAATTATATTATGTTGATGGTCCACCTTTTTGCCTCTATGTGATGGGTCAAACCACTCACACCAAAACAATACAATCTTCTTCTTAGGACAACATGAATACCTCACTTCAATAATCTCTTGAATGACATCATAATATTCAATAGTTTGACCAGTACCATCGACATCACCTTGTATGTAGACACCACTATTATTTGTTTTCTTGTTCCTAGAAACTTCTTCAGTTTGAAACTTAAAACCATTGACACAATACTTATTCATTGTCAGTACTCAAGATTCAGGTCCAAGTGCTACTTCTTTCACTAATTGCACATGTTGGACACTTGAGTATTCATCGTAAACCTACGTGATTGTTATTTCAAATAATATAATTTAGTATAACATGAATATATAAGTAAATACTTAGTGATTGCACATTTACATAGTTCCTCAGCCATTTGGAAAATTCTGTATAGATGGCTTCATTACCCCATGTGTTTACGAACAAGCTGATCATTTTACATTCAGGTATTTCTTTAGTTAATGATCACTCATTAGTATGTAATTTCATAACATATTTTTAACACTTACTTGAAATATGGTTGAATCTATGGACAATTAAGCAAAATATGTGTCACAGCTGATTGAATTTCCATATCAGTGAAGCCTTGCTTTACACGCTTTTTAGATCCTCAACCATTTTGATTAAAAATTAATATCGGTGGAAATAAAGGATCAATATCGCCTTCATCATTACAATTGGGCATGTTTCTCCTACATGACACATCATCACCAAAGTAACAAGAATAAAAATTAACAGTTTCTCTCTCAATCTGACCTTGAACAAATGATCCTTTGATCCTTTCCCTTTGCTTAATCGTTTGCTTCAAACTGCCAATTTTTCTGCATATATATATGTTAATATATAAAAGACTTGGCGAATATATATAACTTAGTGAATATTCCAAATGGATACCTCTCAAATAGATACATTCATCTTGTTTGAACCGGACCTCCGAGGAGGGCCTCTTGTACAAGGTGAATTGGAAGATGCTCCATCACATCAAAGAAACCACATGGAAATATCTTCTCCAACTTAGTAGTAGTAACAAGAATATTTTCCTCAATCCTGTCTAAACTACTCTCCAACAACTTTTCAGAACACAAATCTTTAAAACAAAGACTTATCTCTGTTATTGGTTTCCATATCCTTTCGGGTAGATGATGAGTCCATAGATTGGACTCATTTAGGACTTTATTTTAATAGAAATTGTGTCCTCAAATGCTTATTTTATCTCAATATCTGATGAAAATGCTTAAGTTTCAGCTATTTGAAGTTTTAGTGGAAGCATGGATACTTAGGCACAAAAAGGAACGAAAAGGCTGAAAAGAACAAGAAAATGAAGGCCTGAGGATCACCGAGTTCACTTGGCAAATCGCCGAAGGGTCTCACTTCGCCTTTTGTTCCAGTGTGCTAAGCCCTGAAGGAAATGATCAAGTCCGTGAAGTAGTACTATGCCACCCAATGACCCAGAGCATGACGATGCCGAAGGATGATGCAAGACGGCGATGAACTACACCAAAGGGCGAATCGCTGAGTTGATCGGTGATTTCGACTAATGTCGCCGAGTGATTCGCCACAACACATATTTTTGAAAGCTATAAATACTCATTGAGAGTTATAGCTTAGTATCAAATTTTAGAAAGAGACTTTAGTGTAAATTTTAGAGAATATAATTTTTAGTACTTTTTACTCTCAAGTTTGGAGAGGGTTTTGGAAAACTTGAAGAAAGGAGTTCATCTTCCCCAAGTTGGAAGTGGGTCTTCTCTATTCATTTTCCTTTGCTTAAATCAAGGTTTAATTTCTTATACCCATTTGATTTCACTATCATTTTAGGTGTATTTTGTTATTTCTTGATGTGTGGCTAAACACCCCCATTCTTGGAGTGTGATTTAGAAAATATGTGTTGATATTATTGTTGGGTATTTCTTGCAATTAGGTTAGATGTATTTTAATGGTGATTTCACCTAGTGGTTGTGGTTTAAGTTAATGGGTATATAGTTGCAAATACAAAGCCACTCATGTGTTTTCGGCGTGCCCGAGAGGGAGGTCGCGAAACCCAGACCAATAAACTGATGGCCTAAGGAGTGGGTCGACATGAGGTTCAGCCCGAGAGAGTGAGCCCTAGTTCGATATCCTAACACTCAGATCGAGAGAGTGAATGGGGTAAGGCATAGGTTGGTCTTCATGCGGCAAATGGTTGTCCGAGAGGAACGCATTTGAAACGGGGTAAGTTACCCGAAAGGGAACTTATTTCCATCTAAAGTTTAGCCTAGTCACTATTATCTTTCAAATTCCCTATCGAAAGCATGTACCCAACCATTTATCTCAACTTGTATTGCGCTCACACCCCAAGAACTCATCCCCATACTTGATTTTCTTGTTAATTTTGTTGTTTTTACTTACTTGTGACAAAAACCCCAAATTGATATTTCACACTTTTGTGTCCCCCCTTCGATTTACAATGTTTTTAATAATTAATTTATTTCACTACGACTAGTTAGAACTAGATTTTATTTTTCTAAGAATTCTCAAAAGGGCTCCCTTGGGACATGACCCCAACCATTGGTTGGGTTACTATATTATCGACGATCGTAGACACTCAAACCGTAGTTAGTGTCGTTGGTCACGATAAGAATCAAAATGGCGCCACTGCCGGGGAGTGGTGTTATTTGATATTTTTTAGATTAGTAGATTTTTTGTTCTTTTTAGTTGTAGTTTTACTAACTTAACTTTTAGTCTTGTTTTGTTGATTGTGTAAGCATTTCAGAAAGTATGAGTGTTAATGTTAGTAATGGTAGCAAAGTCAGCCACCAAGATGATATCAGTAACCTCAACGATGTCCAAGAGCCAAATGTCAATGACCCTCATCTCATGGGAGGTATTGGAGCCATTCGCTTACTCCCAGCCGAGGGGAATGCAGTGTTCCATATAAAGAGCACTATGTTGCATCTCTTGCAACTAAAAGGACTCTTCAGTGGATTGGCTCATGAGGATCCCCGTGAACATCTTCGAAACTTCGTAGATGTTTGTGGGCAATTCTCTTTCAAGAATATCTCTCAAGAGTTAGTCAGGCAACGATTATTCCAATTTTCTCTGATGGGGTAAGCTTGCAAGTGGTTAGCTGAACTTCCACGAAATTCGATCACTTTATGGGAGGAGCTGGTCACCGCATTTAATGTGCAATTTTTCCCTCCCTCGAAGATGATAACTATTCGGGATAGCATTCAAAGCTTCAAGCGTCTGAATGGAGAACCTCTGCATGAAACTTGGGTTCGATTTAAAAAATTGGTGCTACAATACCCAACCCATGGTCTTCCTGATAACGTGCTCCTTCAATACTTCTATCGGAGTCTAGACTCGGTAAACAAGGGTGTTGCTGACCAACTCTCACCTGGAGGTTTAATGCAGCATCCGTACGCGATAGCGGCCCAACTTTCAAATGGCATGACAACCATCAATAGGGCGTGGTACACTCGTGAAGACGAGGTCTCACCTGTCACCTTCCAGCTAGATAAGGAGCAGATTCAAAAGGAAAATGAAAGAGACCAAAACATGGCTAAGATTATGCACAACTTGATATTCTATCTAAGAATGTCATGGGAGATGGTACTCGTGGTGTCAATGTTGTGGGGGTTTGGAGCACGAATCCTGAAGATATGAAGTTTGAAGCACTGTATAGCGAGGAGGTAAATTTTCTAGCAAACCAAGGCGGTGGTTACCGTTCAAATTACCCAAGGTAGGGTGGTAACCAAGGTTGGGCTACAGATGAAGGATGGAAACACCGAGACTGTGAATGGAGGAATTGGAATCCAAATTGGAAAGATAGGGAGAAGGATAAATATGTGCCTCCCCACGAGCGACAAAAGCCTAAGGATTCGGAAGGCGGTAGGTCCGAGGATATGCTCTCGTTTATCCTAAACAAAGTTGAAGGGTCAGACAAAATGCTAAAAGGCATGAAATAAGATGTGTCTACCCTTAACCAGACCGTCACCTCTCATTCAGTTTCAATCAAGTAGTTAGAGACCCAAATGGGTCATATGTCTTATCATCTAAATCCAATATAGCAAGGGGGTTTGCCTAGTGATACTATGGCTAACCCCAAGAGTGAGGTCTGAAGGTTGACTTGCGTCATGCCACGACATTAACTAAGGCACTGTTTGGGAGGCAACCCAAACCCATTTATTGCTTTATTTTGCTTTGATAAAATAATGGAGTGTTGATTGTGCAGATGGAAGTATGGAGAGTGAACGAAAAGTGCAGATTGGCGAGTTACAGGTCCATCCCGCGAATCACCGAAAGGTTCGGCGACCCTGAACCAAATAGCCATTAGACTCCAGACAAATTTACTTGACGGTTTTACAAACCAAAGGTTTAAAAGTTTCGAACTCATTCACTTTCCCTCACTTTTTGTCTTCCTAAACTCACACATGCACACTAGCTTCTATATTCTTGCATTTCTACAGTATTTTGGTTGATTGCTTTGTGCTACGAGTTGGATTACAATGCTTCCTAGCTTCTCAATATCCATTTGATCAGCACAAAAGGTTAGTGTCCCAAACCTCTTAACCATCTCGTCGAAATTGGATTCATTTGCAAATGTGTTATCTTGTCGAAATCTGTTGAATCTCCCTGATTGGGTCTAATTGATTATATATGTGTCGATTTTTCTTCGACAACCCCATTTTTTTTGCCTAAACTGTGAAATCTTGTTCTCTAATGCATCGAGTGGAGTTAATGTGTGATGAGTGGTACTCGTATATTACATGTCCTGATCAAATTTGTGCTTTTTATGCTTAAATTGCATTTTTGAGGGGTGCGGGACAGATTTCGAGAAGTTGGGTCAAAAGTAGGCACGTTGGGTCATTCGGTGAGCTTCGAGGAGCTCGCCGAACAATTTCGCAATTCACCTAATTATCCTATCTCGCCCTTGTTATCATGCTTTATTTATTGTGGCATCTGTAATTTTTGGTGTAAAGCATGAGGTCGCCAAGAGCATTTGGCGACTCGCCAAAAGTCTTCTTGTCCGCTCTTTTGTCTGCACCCCTAACTCATTCTGCACTGTGACCTTCGCCGGATTGTTTGTGGCTCGCCGAATGTATTTGGCGGCACGCTTAATGGATTATCTAGTTTTTCTGCAGCTGAATGTCTGTTTTGGTTGTCAAATATGTTCTAACATTATCTCAAGACTTTGCAGACATGGCCGGACCAAAAGTTGCAGGAAGAAGCATGCCACCTAGACACATAAGAGCACAGAAGTTCAAAAGAACTGCAAAGAGTGAGAACAAGAATGCCAGTTTGATGAGGAGGATGCCCATCTACCCTAACGTCCCTTTATGGGCCCTAGGATTCAGCAATGTGATACACATTTTTGTGGCAGCTCATGAGTTGGACAATATGATTGAGGCTAATATCGCTGCAGAAGCTGAAGAAGAACAACAAGAGAAAGAAAACCAAAAGCAGAATGACAACACTCCGGGCAATGAGGCCCAGACAGATGGAGAGACTACGTAGACAGGACCTTTCTTTACTGTCACGACCCAAGCCTAGGGCCTAGACGTGACATGGCGAATGAGGAACCCGAAGGAACCCCAAACAAGCCTCTCAAACTTGTCATCTCACTTC
>JAJOOS010003986.1:0-20870 GCA_029582725.1 Solanum chiquidenum
TGAAAGGAGTGGGGGGTTGATGGGGAGGGGGGGCGAGGGTAGGGGTTGGGGGTAAAAAAAATAAAAAATTGAAATTAGAAATATCTTTTAAAAGCAATTTTTAATAATATTTTTTGTAGGGGGTGGGGGTAGGGGTGAGGGTGGGGTAGAAAAATGAATTTAAAAACAAGCTTTAAAATTATTATTTTTTAAGGGGGTGGTGGTGGTTGGGGGGGCTGGTTTGAGGGTAGGGACAAAATTAATTGATTCTTTCAACCAAAAAATAAGTATAATTTGAAGTTGGAAGAGAGTTTTGGAAAATGTTTTCCTTAAATTTTGAAGGAAAGTCATTTTCCTTAAATTTGAGAAAAATGAGTTGATTTGGAAAATATTTTTCAAAACATTTAACTCAACCAAACATGAGAAAATTGGTCCTTCATACCAAACACACCTGTAATCTCATACTCTTTCATAGCACACATGAACTTCTTTTAATCAATTTAACGAAAACAAAAGAGCATAATAATATTGGAACGGAAGAACCAGGAGATTCTTGAACAAGGAACCTTAATTATCAACATACATAATAAAGGAAGACAATTTTATAAATTTACTGCTATAATACAAATGCTCATAAGCTTTCAAGCAATAAAAAGATACACAAACAAAAGAAAAAGTAAATAGCAATCAGAAAGGCTGGAAAAAAAGAGTTTACTACTGTAGTTAAAACACTAGGTTAAACCCTTAAATTTCTAAATAATTCTTTGACCTCATATAATGAATTTCGAATCTTTTAGCATAGATAATCTTGTATATAACTTTGATTTAACTTCTAGTGATTAAATGTCAGTTGGTGGACTAATTTCATTTCGTAAATCATGTCATGTTGTAGTTAAAACACAATCAGAATTCAATAAACAACCCTTATTACCTTTGAAAATTTCTGTTGTTTTTCCCATTCAACAGTTTTCTGTGGAGAAGTGCAACCTTTTTGTGCAAGCTCCCACAATATTCTTGATAATGTTGACCCCCCCCCTTACAAAATTCGCACAAAACTTTCAATAACAAGGTGAATCAAAAATTGAGTAGAGTAAATTGGAAATGTTTAATCTCTATGAAACAATCTTAACAACGAAGATAACCTTAATTCGGGAATCAATACCATTTGAATAGAGGAAATTTCATGTAAAATAATATTATTATGATTTACTCCGACAAAAACACAAAAAAATTGAGTTGGATATAAACAAAAGATCTAACCAAATAGAGAGATTCAAAGAGATCAATGATGTATGTACATAGCTCCAAACTCGGCCATGAAATTTCTATGAAAAAGATCAAAAAGTAGAAGGGACGATGGCGGCATGAGGAACTAGAGGTTTGTGGAGAATCTCAAAAGAGCTTTGTTGAAATTGATCATCTGTGACATGGTGCTGATTTAAGGGGTTTTGAGACTAGAACTGGGTTTTTACCCTTCAACTTTACCTTTAGTTTCTCCAGAAAATTGAATAAAAGTTGTTAAATAAGCATTGATTTTGTTTTTTGTGACACTTTGGCAAAAAATGGATCAAACCTATTTAAAAATGTAATTAAGTTAATATGAGACCAAATTAATATTTTCCAAACTTTATAATCTTTTATAAAATACAAGTACCTATTATTTATTGTTTTGAAAGAAAACCGACAAACACAAAAAAAGCCCTAATTTTCAGGAAATGTATAGATATTGTTGTTCATTGAAAAGTCGTTTTTGTGACCATTTTGTTCATATGATTGTACAAATACAATCGTCTTGTTCAACTGTCCAACATATATTTCATTTGTTGAAATGCGTGTTGTATGTTGCAACATATTAGTGTTCTATTGGTACATATTCCAGCATAGTTATGTAATAACATGTTACTTATATATTGAAACACAAGATTCATCTGTGTCAACAAAAGGTTCATATGTGGCAACGAAATGTTCATCTATGTCAACATAAGTATAAATTGCTAACCATTATTATCTTATAATCAATTATAAACTCTCAACCTTTTTTTATCTACCTTGTTGATAAAATGGCACACGAAGCTTCATCTATGGTAACAATTCAATCTTTTGTTTGTGCTACTTCCTCTTCTAACATCAAATACTCTTCTTGTCGATGCGAAAGATGTGAGCAACAACATGATTATTTTATTGTCGTGTTAAAGAATTCACTATAACGGATGTCCATGAAAAATTTCGGCAAAAATAACATCGGAATTCCGAATCACCAAAAAAGATGGTGAACTATAGCACACGAAAATCGGCAAAATGGGGGGTTTACCTGCTCCGGGGCTTGTTTGACCTTGACAATGGGTCATTTTCACCATCAGGGCCAACTGGCTCCATAGCTAAGGTATTAACGGACGTCGATGAAAAGATTCAGCAAATATGACGTAGGAATTTTGGATCACCAAAAATCCATGGACTATAGCACACGAAAATAGGCAAAATGGGGGCTATACCTACTTCGGGGCTCGTTTGACCTTGAAAATGAGCCGTTTTAGCCCTCAGGGCCAACTGGATCCATATCTAAGGTCTTAACGGACGTCCACGAAAAATTTCGGCAAAACTGAAGACGAAATTCCGCATCATTAAAGAGGATGGTGAACTATAGCACACGAAAATTAATAAAATAAGAGATCTACCTACATCGGGGCTCGTTTGACCTTGAAAATGGGCCAACTGGCTCCATAGCTAATGTCTTAACGAACGTCCAAGAAAAATTTCAGCAAAAATGACATTGGAATTTCGGATCAGAAAAAGATGGTGAACTATAGCACACAAAAATTGGCAAAATGGGGGGTTTACCTGCTCCGGGGTTCGTTTGACCTTGAAAATGGGTCATTTTGGCTGTCAGGGTCAACTGGCTCCATAACTAAGGTCTTAACAAACGTCCGTGGAAAATTTCAGCAAAAATGACGTCGAAATTCTGGATCACAAAAAAAGATGGTGAATTATAGCACACGAAAATCTGCAAAATAGGGGGTTTACCTGCTCTGGGATCGTTTGACCTTGAAAATGGGTCGTTTTTACCGTATGGGCCAACTAGCTTCAAGCTAAAGTCTTAACGGAAGTCCATGAAATATTTTGGCAAAAATGACGTCGGAATTCTTGATCACCAAAAAAGATGGTGAATTATAGCACACGAAAATTGATAAAATGGGGGGGGGGAGGTTACCTACTCCGGGGATCGTTTGACCTTGAAAATGGGTATTTTTTGCCGTCAAGGCCAACTGGCTCCATAGCTAAGATCTTAACGAAAGTCCATGAAAAATTTCAGCAAAAATGACGTCAGAATTTCGAATCACCAAAAAAGATGGTGAACTATAGCACACGAAAATTGGCAAAATGGGGTATTTACCTGCTCCGAGCTCGTTTGACCTTGAAAATGTTCCATTTGGCCATCAAGGCCAACTGGATCCATAGCTAAGGTCTTAACGGACGTCCACGAAATCTTCAGCTAAATAGACGTCGGAATTCCGGATCACCAAAAAAATTGGTGAACTATAGCACACGAAAATCAGCAAAATGGGGGATTTATCTTATCTGAGGCTCGTTTGACTTTGAAAATGGGCCGTTTTGGCCGTTCAGGCCAACTGGCTCCATAGCTAAGGTCTTAACGGACATCCATGAATATTTTTTAGAAAAATCACAAAACATCTATGGACTATAGCACACGAAAATTGGCAAAATGGGTGGTTTACCTACTTCGGGGCTTGTTTGACCTTGAAAATAGGTAGTTTTGGCCGTCAGGCCAATTGGCTCCATAACTAATGTCTTAACGGATGTCCATGAAAAATATCGGCAAAAATGGATTCGAAATTCCGGATAAAAAAAAAAGATTGTGAACTATAGCACATGAAAATTGGTAAAATTGAAGGTTTAACTGCTTCGGGGTTCATATGACCGTGAAAATGGGCCGTTTTTGCCGTCAGGGCCAACTGTCTCCATAGCTAAGGTCTTAACGGACGTCCATGAAATTGTTTGGCAAAAATGACATCGGAATTCCAGATCACCAAAAATCCATGGACTACAGCATACAAAAATAGGCAAAATGGGTGGTTTACCTGCTCTGGGGTTCGTTTGACCTTGAAAATGGGTTGTTTTGGCCGTCAGGGCCAACTAGCTCCAAAGATAAGGTCTTGACGGACGTCCATGAAAAATTTCAGCAAGACTAACTTTGGAATTCCGTATTACCAAAAATGATGGTTAACTATAGCACACGAAAATCAGCAAAATGGGGGGTTTACCTGCTCCGGGGCTTGTTTGACCTTGAAAATGGGTTGTTTTCACCGTCAGGGCCAACTGACTCCATAACTAAGGTCTTAACGGACGTCCATGAAAAGATTCGGCAAAAATTACGTCGGAATTCCGGATCACCAAAAATTCATGGACTATACCACACGAAAATAGGCAAAATGGGGGCTTTACCTGCTCTGAGGTTCGTTTGACCTTGAAAATGGGTTGTTTTGGCGATCAGGGCCAACTAGCTCCAAAGCTAAGGTCTTGATGGATTTCCATGAAAAATTTCGGCAAAACTAACGTCGGAATTCCGCATCACAAAAAATCCATGGAATATAGCACACGAAAATTAGAAAAATGGGGGGTTTACCTACTCCGGGGATCGTTTAACCTTGAAAATGAGTCGTTTTAGCCATCAGGGACAACTGGATCCATAGATAAGGTCTTAACAGAAGTACATGAAAAATTTCGGCAAGAATAACGTCGGAATTCCAGATCACCAAAAAAGATGGTGAACTATAGCACACGAAAATTGGCAAAATGGGGATTTACCTGCTCTGGGGCTTGTTTGACCTTGAAAATGGGCCGTTTTGGCCGTCAGGGTCAACTGGCTCCATAACTAATATCTTAACGGATGTCCATTAAATTTTTTGGCAAAAATGACGTCCGAATTCTGGATCACCAAAAAAGATGGTGAACTATAGAACAAAAAAATTGGCAAAATTAAGGGTTTACATGCTCCAAGGCTCGTTTGACCTTGCAAATGGGTAGTTTTTGTTGTAAGGGACAACTGGCTCCATATCTAAGGTATTAACAAATGACCAAGAAAAATTTCGGCAATAATGACGTCTGAATTCTGAATCAGCAAAAATCCATGGACTATAGCACACAAAATCGACAAAATAGGGTGTTTACCTGCTCCGGGGCTCGTTTGACCTTGAAAATGGGACGTTTTAGCTGTCAGGGCCAATTGGCTCCATAGCTATGGTCTTAACAGACATCCATGAAAAATTTTGGCAAAAATGACGTCGGAATTCCGGATCACCGAAAATCCATGGACTATAAGCACACGAAAATCGGCAAAATAAGGGGTTTACCTGCTCTGGGGATCGTTTGACCTTGAAAATGGGCCGTTTTGGCCATCTGGGCCAATAGGCTACATAGCTAAGGTCTTAACCGACGTCCATGAAAATATCGGATAACATGACATCGGTATTTCGGATCACCAAAAACTTGTTGTCTATAACACACAATAATTGGCAAAAATGGTGGGTTTACCTACTCCGAGGCTCGTTTGACCATGAAAATGGACCGTTTTGGTCGTCAAGGCCATCTAGCTCCATAACTATGGTCTTAACGGACGTCCATGAAATTTTTTAGCAAAAATGACGTCGGAATTCCGAATCACCAAAAAAGATTGTGAACTATAGCAAAAGAAAATTGATAAAATAGGGGGTTTACCTGCTCCGGGGATCGTTTGACCTTGAAAGTGGGACGTTTTGGCTGTCAGGGCCAACTGAATCCATAGCTATGGTCTGAACAGACATCCTTGAAAATTTTTGGCAAAAATGATATCAAAATTCTGGATCACCAAAAATCCAGGGATAGCACACAAAAATCGGCAAAATGGGGGGTTTACCTGCTCCGGGGATCGTTTGACCTTGAAAATGGGTCGTTTTGACCGTCAGGGCCTCCTAGCTCCATATCTATGGTCTTAACGGACGTCCATGAATTTTTTTGGCAAAAATGACGTCGCAATTCTGAATCACCAAAAAAGATGGTGAACTATAGCAAACGAAAATTGATAAAATTGGGGGTTTACATTCTCCTCGTTTGACCTTGAAAATGGTCAGTTTTAACCGTTAGGGTTAATTGGCTACATAACTAAGATTTGAATGGACGTCCATGAAAAATTTCTGCAAAAATGACGTCGAAATTCCAAATCACCAAAAATCCATGGAATATAGCACACGAAAATCAGCAGAATGTGGGGTTTACCTGCTCGGGGGATCGTTTGACCTTGAAAATGAGCCATTTTTGCCGTTAGGGACAACTGGCTCCGTAACTAAGGTCTTAACAGACGTACATGAAATTTTTTGGCAAGAACGTGGGAGTTCCAGATCACCGAAAAAAATGGTGAACTATAGTACACGAAAATCAGCAAAATGGCGAGCTTACCTGCTCCGGGTCTTGTTTGACCTTGAAAATGAGCCATTTTGGCCGTCAGGACCAACGTGCTCCATATCTAATATCTTAACGGATGTCCAATAAAATTTTGGTAGAAATGACATCGGAATTCTGGATCACCAAAAAGATGGATCAACTATAGTACACAAAATTGACAAAATGGGGGGTTTACCTGCTCCGGGGCTCGTTTGACCTTGGAAATGGGCCGTTTTGGGGGTCAGAGACAACTGGCTCCATAGCTAAGGTATTAATGAACGTCCATAAAAAATTTTGGCAAAAATGACGTCAGAATTCTAAATCATCAAAAATCCATAAACTATAGCACACGAAAATCGGCAAAATGGGGGGTTTACCTGCTCCGGGGCTCGTTTGACCTTGAAAATGGGATGTTTTGGCTATCAAGACCAACTGACTCCATAGCTATGACCTTAACAGACATCCATGAAAAATTTCTGCCAAAATGACGTCGGAATTTTGGATCACCAAAAATCCATTGTCTATAGCACACGAAAATTTATAAAATGGGGGATTTACCTACTCTGGGGATCGTTTGACCTTGAAAATGGGTCGTTTTTACCATCAGGGCCAACTGACTCCATAGCTAAGGTCTTAACGGACGTCCATGAAAACTTTTGGCAAAATAACATTGGAATTTTGGATCACCAAATAAGATGGTGAACTATAGCACACGAAAATCGGCAAAATGGGGGTTTACCTGCTCCGGGGATCGCTTGACCTTAAAAAAGAACCATTTTGGTTGTTAGGGTCAACTGTCTCCATAGTTTAGGTCTTAACGGGCGTCCATGACAAATTTCAAAACAAATGACGTAGTAATTCCGGATCACCAAAAAAGATGGTGAACTATAGCACACGAAAATAGGCAAAATGGGGGTTTTACCTTCTCCGAGGCTCATTTGACATTAAAAATTGGTCGTTTTAACCGTCAAGGCCAACTGGCTCTATAGCAAAGGTCTTAATGAACGTCCATAAAAAATTTCAAAAAAAATAACATCGGAATTCCGAATCACCAAAAAAGATGGTGAACTATAGCACACGAAAATTGATAAAATAAGGGGTTTACCTGCTTTGGGGCTCGTTTGATCTTGAAAATGGGTCGTTTTCACTGTCAGGGCCAATTGGCTCCATAGGTAAGGTCTTAACGGACATCTATAAAAAGATTCAGCAAAAAATTTGACGTCGGAATTTCGGATCACCAAAAATCCATGGACTATAACACACGAAAATAGGCAAAATAGGGGATTTACTTGCTCCGGGGGTCGTTTGACCTTGAAAATAAGCCGTTTTGGACGTCAGGGCTAACTGGCTCCATATCTTAAGTCTTAACGGATGTATATGAAATTTTTGGCATAAATAACGTCGAAATTCCACATCACACAAAAGATGGTGAACTATAGCACACGAAAATTGTAAAAATAGTGGGTTTACGTGCTTCGGGAATTGTTTTACCCTGAATATGGGACGTTTTGACCGTCAGGGCCAATCGGATCCATAGTTAAGGTCTTAACAGACGTCCACAAAAAATTTCAGCAAGAATGAAGACGGAATTCTGCATCACCAAAAAAGATGGTGAACTATATCACACGAAAATTGACAAAATAGGAGATTTACCTGCATCAGGAATCGTTTGACCTTGAAAATGGTCCATTTTGGCCGTCGGGGCAAATTTTCTCCATAGCTAAGGTCTTAATGAACGTCCATGAAAAACTTCGGCAAAAATGACATCGAAATTTTGGATCAGAAAAAAGATGGTAAACTATAGCACACAAAAATCTGCAAAATGGGGGGTTTTCCTGCTCTGGGGATCGATTGACCTTGAAAATGGGCCGTTGTGGCCGTCAAGATCAACTGGCTCCATAGCTAAGGTCTTAACGGACGTCCATGAAAAATTTCAGCAAAAATGACGTCACAATTCCGAATTACCAAAAAAGATGGTGAACTATAGCACACAAAAATCGGCAAAATGGGGGGTTTACCTTCTCTGAGCCACATTTGACCTTGAAAATGGGTCGTTTTTACCGTAAGGGCCAACTGGCTCCATAACTAAGTTCTTAACGGAAGTCCATGAAATTTTTTGACAAAAATGACGTCGGAATTCTTGATCACCAAAAAAGATGGTGAACTATGCACACAAAAATAGAAAAATAGGGGGGGTTTACCTGCTCCGGGGTTCGTTTGACCTTGAAAATGGGTCATTTTTACCGTCGGGTCCAACTGGCTCTATAGGTAAGATGTTAACGAAATTCCATGAAAAAATTAGGCAAAAATGATGTCAAAATTCTGGATCACCAATTAAGATGGTGAACTATAGCACACGAAAATTGGCTAAATGGGGGCTTTACCTGCTCCGAGGATCATTTTACCTTGAAAAATGAGCCGTTTTGGCAGTTAGGGCCAACTGGCTCCGTAGCTAAGGTTTTAACATATGTATATGAAATGTTTTGGCAAAAATGAGGTCGAAATTCCAAATCACCAAAAATCGGTGAACTATAGCACACGAAAATGAACAAAATTTGGGGTTTACTTACTCCGGGGCTCGTTTGACCTTGAAAATGGGTTGTTTTGGCTGTCAGGGACAATTGGATCCATAACTAAGGTCTTGACGGATGTCCATGAAAAATTTCCACCAAAATGACGTCGTAATTCCGAATCACAAAAAAATCATGGACTATAGCACATGAAAATTGGCAAAATGGGGGGTTTACCTGCTCCGGGGATCGTTTCACCCTGAAAATGGCACGTTTTGGCTGTCAAGGCCAACTGGCTCCATAGTTATGGTCTTAACAGACATCCATGAAAATTTTTAGCAAAAATGACGTCGGAATTCTGGATCACCAAAAATCTATGGACTATAGCAGACGAAAATCGTTAAAATGGGGTTTACCTGCTACGAGGATTGTTTGACCTTGAAAATGGGCCGTTTTGGCCATCAGGGACAACTGGCTCCATAGCTAAGGTCTTTACGAACGTACATGAAATTTTTTGGCAAGAATGACGTCAAAATTCCAGATCACCAAAAAATACGGTGAACTATAGCACACGAAAATCGGCAAAATGGGGGGCTTACCTGCTCTGGGAAAGTTTGACCTTGAAAATGGGTCGTTTTGGCCGTCAGGGCCAACTGGATCCATAGCTAATATCTTAACGGATGTCCATTAAAAATTTTGGAAAAATCGAAATTCTGGATCACCAAAAAATATGGTGAACTATGCACACAAAAATCGGCAAAATGGGGGGTTTACTTTCTCCGAGGCTCGTTTGACCTTGAAAATGGACCGCTTTGGGATTAAGGGACAACTAGCTCTATAGCTAAGGTATTAACAAACGTCCATGAAAAATTTCAGCAAAAATGACGTCAAAATTTCAAATCACCAAAAATTCATGGATTAAAGAATACGAAAATCGGTAAAATGGGGGGTTTACCTGCTTCGGGGATCGTTTGACCCTGAAAATGGGACGTTTGGCTGTGAGGGCCAACTGACTCCATAGCTAAGGTCTTAACAGACATCCATGAAAAATTTCAGCAAAAATGACGTCGAAATTCTGGATCACCAAAAATCCAAGGACTATAAAGCACACGAAAATCGGCAAAATGGGGGTTTACCTGCTTCGGGGATAATTTGACCTTGAAAATGGGTTGTTTTGGCTGTCAGGACCAATTAGCTCCATAAGTAAGATCTTAATCGACGTCCATGAAAACTTTCGGGTAAAATGACGTAAGAATTCCAGATCACCAAAAATCCATTGTCTATAACACACGAAAATTGGCAAAATGGTGGGTTTACCTGATTCGAGGCTCGTTTGACCATGAAAATGGGTCGTTTTACCCGTCAGGGCCATCTAGCTCCATATCTATGGTCTTAACAAACATCCATGAAAAATTTCTGCTAAAATGATGTCGGAATTTTGGATCACCAAAAATCCATTGTTTATAACATACGAAAATTGGTAAAATGGGGGGTTTACCTACTCTGGGGATCATTTGACCTTTAAAATGGGTCATTTTTACCGTATGGGCCATTTGGCTCCATAGCTAAGGTCTTAATGGGCGTTTATGAAAACTTTTGGCAAAATGACGTCGGAATTCCAAATCCCCAAAAGAGATGGTGAACTATATCACACGAAAATTGGCAAAATGGGGGTTTACCTACTCCGGGGATCGTTTGACCTTGAAAAAGAATCATTTTGGCTGTCAGGACCAACTGGCTTCATTGCTTGGTCTTAACGGACGTCTATGAAAAAATTTCGGAAAAATAACGTCGTAATTCCGGATCACCAAAAAAGATGGTGAACTATATCACAGAAAAATAGGTAAAATGGGGGTTTACCTTCTCTGAGGCTCATTTGACCTTGAAAATGGGTGGTTTTAACCGTCAAGGCCAACTGGCTCCATAGCAAAGGTCTTAATAGACGTTCATGAAAAATTTCGGCAAAAATAACATCGAAATTTTAAATCACCAAAAATTATTGTGAACTATAGCACATGAAAATTGGCAAAATGGGGGTTTACCTGCTCCGGGGCTCGTTTGATCTTGAAAATGGGTCTGTTTTCACTATCAGGGCCAACAGGCTCCATAGGTAACTTCTTAACGGACATCCATGAAAAGATTCAGCAAAAATAACGTCAAAATTCTGGATCACCAAAAATCCATGGACTATACCACATGAAAATAGTCAAAATGGGGATTTACCTTCTCCGTGGGTCGTTTGACCTTAAAAATGAGCCGTTTTGGCCGTTAGGGTGAACTGGCTCCATATCTTAAGTCTTAACGAACGTCTATGAAAAATTTCGGCATAAATGACATCAGAATTCCGTATCACAAAAAAAGATGGTGAACTATAGCACACAAAAATTGGAAAGATGGGGGTTTACCTGCTCCGAGGCTCAATTGACCCTGAAAATGGGCCATTTTGACCTTCAGGGCCAACTGACTCCATAGCTAAGATCTTAATAGACGTCGACGAAAGATTTCGACAAAAATGAAGACAGAATTTCGCATCACCAAAAAAGATGGTGAACTATAGCATACGAAAATCAACAAAATGAGAGATTTACCTACATCGGTCGTTTGACCTTGAAAATGGTCCTTTTTGGCCGTCAGGGCCAATTGGCTGCATAACTAAGGTCTTAAGGAACGTCCATGAAAAACTTCGGTAAAAATGACATCGGAATTCCGAATCAGAAAAAAGATGGTGAACTCTAGCACAAAAAAATTGGCAAAATAGAGGTTTACCTGATTCGGGGTTCGTTTGACCTTGAAAATGGGTCGTTTTTACCGTAAAGGCCAACTGGATCCATAGCTAAGGTCTTAACGGAAGTCCATGAAAAATTTTGGCAAAAATGACGGCGGAATTCTTGATCACCAAAGAAAATGGTGAACTATAGCACACGAAAATCGACAAAATAGGGGGGTTTACATACTCCGGGGCTCGTTGGACCTTGAAAATAGGCTATTTTTATCGTCAGGTCCAAATGGCTCCATAACTAAGGTGTTAACGAAAGTTCATGAAAAATTTCAGTAAATATAACGTCGGAATTCTGGATCGCCAATAAAGATGGTGAACTGTAGCACACGAAAATTGGCTAAATGGGGAGTTTACCTGCTTCGGGGATCGTTTTACCTTGAAAATGGACCATTTTTTGCCGTTAGGGCCAACTGGCTCCATAGCTAAGGTTTTAACGGACATCTATGAAATTTTTTGGCAAAAATGACGTCGGAATTCCGTATCACTAAAAATTCATGGACTATAGCACACAAAATTTGGCAAAATAGGGGTTTACCTGCTCCGAAGCTCGTTTGACCTTGAAAATGGGTCTTGTTGGCCGTCAGGGCCAATTGGCTCCATAGCAAAGGTCTTAACGGACGTATATAATTTTTTTTTGTCAAAAATGACGTCGGTATTCCGGATCACCAAAAAAGATGGTGAACTATAGCACACGAAAATTGGCAAAATGAGGGTTTTACCTGCTCCGGGGCTCATTTTACCTTTAAAATGGGTCATTTTAGCTGTCAGGGGCAAATGACTATATAGCTAGGGTCTTGACGAACGTCCATGAAAATTTTTGACAAAAATGACGTCGTAATTATGAATCACCAAAAATTCATGGACTATATAGCACACGAAAATTGGCAAAATGGGGGGGTTTACCTGCTCTGAGCCACATTTGACCTTCAAAATGAGCCGTTTTGGCTGTCAAGGCCAACTGGCTCCATAGCTAAGGTTTAAATGAACGTCCAAGAAACATTTCAGAAAAAATTACTTCGGAATCTCGGATCACGAAAAAAGATAGTGAACTATAGCACACGAATATAGGCAAAATGGGGGCTTTACCTGCTCAAAGGCCCATTTGACCTTGAAAATGGGGAGTTCTGTCGTCAGGGTCAATTGGCTCAATATCTAAGGATTTAGTAGACGTCCATGAGAAATTTCGGCAAAAATATTGGCGAAATTCCAGATAACCAAAAATTCATGGACTATAGCACACGAAAATAGACAAAATTGGAGGTTCACCTGCTCCGAGGCTCGTTTGACCTTAAAAATGGGCCGTTTTGGCCGTTAGGGTCTATTGGCTCCATAGCTAAGTTATTTACGAACCTCCATGAAAACTTTCAGCAAAAAAAAAGTCGAAATTTTGGATCACCAAAAAAAGATGGTGAACTATAACACACGAAAATCGGCAAAATGGGGTTTTACCTACTCCGAGGCTCGTTTGACCTTGAAAATGGGCCGTTTTGGCCGTCAGTGCCAACTTTCTCCATAGCTAAGGTCTTAACGAACGTCCATGACATTTTTTAATAAAAATGACGTCCGAATTCCGGATCACCAAAAAAGATGGTGAACTATAGTACCCAAAAATCGGAAATATAGGGGGTTTACCATCTCCGAGGCTCGTTTGACCCTAAAAATAGGCCGATTTGGCCGTCAGGGCCAACTGAATTCATAGATAAGATCTTAACAGACGTCCTTGAAATTTTTTAGCAAAAATGACGTCGGAATTCTGGATCATCAAAAATCCATGGTCTATAGCACACAAAAATCGGCAAAATAGGGGATTTACCTGCTCCGAAGCTCGTTTCACCTTAAAAGTGGGTCATTTTGGCCGTCAGGGCCTACTGGCTCTATAGCTAAGTTCTTCACGAACCTCTATGAATTTTTTTGGCAAAAATAACGTCGAAATACGAAAATTGGCAAAATGGGGTGTTTTCCTGCTTCGGGGATCGTTTGACCTTGAAAATGAGCCGTTTTGGCCGTCAGAGACAACTGGCTCCATAGCTAAGGTCTTAACAAATGCCCATGAAAGTTTTTGGCAAAAATGACGTCGGAATTCCGAATCACCAAAAAAGATGGTGAATTATAGCACACGAAAATTGGCAAAAAAGTGGATTTACCTTCTTCGGGGTTTGTTTGACCTTGAAAATGGGTCGTTTTGGCCTTTAGGGCCAACTGGCCCCATAGCTATAGTCTTAACGAACATCCATGAAAAATTTCTGCAAAATTGACGGCGGAATTCTGGATAACCAATAAAGAGGGTGAACTATAATATATGAAAATTGGCAAAATGGGGGGTTTACCTGATTCGGAGTTTGTTTGACCTTGAAAGTGGGTCGTTTTGGTCATTAGGGCCAACTGACTTAATATCTAAGGTCTTAACAGATGTTGATGAAATTTTTTGGCAAAAATGACGTCGGAATTCTGGATCACCAAAAAAGATGGTGAACTATAGCACATGAAAATTGGTAAAATAGTGGGGTTTACTTGCTCCGGGGTTCGTTTGACCTTGAAAATGGGCCGTTTTGGTCGTCAGGGCCAATTGGCTCTATAGCTACTGTTTTAACAGACGTTCATGAAAAAATTCGGCAAAAATGACGTCAGAATTCCGGATCACCAAAAAAGATGGTGAACTGTAGCACATGAAAATCGGAAAAATGGGGGGTTTACCTGCTCCGGGGCTCGTTTGAACTTGAAAATGGGCCGGTTTGCTGGTTCGAACCATCTAGCTCCATTGCTCAGGTCTTAACTGTAACACCTCAAAAATCAATAGGTTTAACTAGAGCCTAAACGTGAGGGTTAACGCCAAGGGTTAAGGGCAAGGGCCAAGGATTTTGGGTGAGGGCCATGGCTAGGGGGCTAAGGCTGCCAAAAACATGCCTAGCCACTACCCACCATGACCACGAGGGTCTTCAAGACCCGTGGTGCCCACCCATGGTAAGTGAGGCAGTAGCTTAATGAAACTGCCCAAGCAAATACTCCCCTTCACAAGCCACTTAACGGATCGTGGTGAAGACCACAGATTGTGGAAGGCTCGTGGGGTTGCCTTAGCCTCAAGGGAGGATTGCCAAGTTGGGGAGGCTACTGGTCAAGGAACCACGGGCAGCACCACGGGCAGCACCACGGGCCGTGGTGCCCTTGATGAACCGTGAACATGGGTGTGGTCCCTGGGAAGGGGCTGCCTTGTCGACAGTCTTTTTGGTAAATTCCTAATTAGTTAGTTAATTAATGGGGTAAATTTATATTGTTTTATTTCACATATATAAACTAATTTAAGTCATCAAACACCCCCATTTACTTCATTATTCCATAAAACCCAAAATTTCTCTCTCTAGAAGTTCCCAAAGAAGAAGTGAAGCCTAGGGCTTGAAGATTCAAGGTCTTTCTTCTCAAATTAAGGGGAAAACTACATTAAGTTATGGTAGCTTTTAATCTATGGGTATCGTCCACCCATAGAGTCCCTTCAAAACTTGATTTCAAAGCACTCAATTTCCCCAAAAGCTAGGGTTTCAATCTAAGTCGTGGGTTCTCTTTCAAAACATTTTCAATGGTTTAATTATGAAGGATTATGATTGAATTGATGTTTAATTGTTTATTTATGATGAAATTTCCCCCAAGAACCCATGAATTTCCTATATTACTAAATTGTGACTTCATGATATGGGTTGATTGATTATAAAATCATGTGAAGAGATTATGTCTATATTGATTGAGTTTATTGAATCATGATGTTCTTCCTATCTAATTTCCTAATTCTAGATGTTTGGGTTGATTGATTATAAAAACATGTGAAGATATTATGACTATATTGATTGATTTTATTGAATCATGATGTTCTACATATCTAATGTCGTAATTCTAGATGTTTGGGTTGATTGTGATTCGTGATCCTTAAAGGGTAAATTATGAGGGTTTGTACATGTTTATGAGAATTATGTATGAACTTATGATTCACTTAGAAAGTGAAGATCCTATGACTATGGAGTAATTATTGTATTGTTGAAAGACCATTCTCCTCATACCCTTACACATGACTATGCATGAAATGTCTATGACTATGATAATCTTGTTGTGTTGATTGAAAGGATATTCTCAATGATACACTTATGAATGATTATTACATGTTGTGAAGGTTTTCTCAATGTATAAGTTACCTTGAATTGGTAGGCTTAGGGAATCCTCTTCTTGTGTAACTAAAGTATTTTGACTTAATGAACCTTGAATCGGTAGGCCAATGGAATCCCTTTCATAAATGATTAATGAAGTATTCTAGACTTTGTCTTGAATTGGTAGACCAATGGTAGCCCTTTCATGATGAGTCTATGAACTACTATAATGATGAACCTTGAATCGGTAGACCAAATGGTAGCCCTTTCATGAGGATTCAATGAGTTATCCTAATAATGTACCTTAGATCGGTAGACCTAATGGTAGCCCATTCATGTGTGTAATAATGTACCTTGGGTCGGTAGGCCAATGGCATCCCTCTCATGTGTAATAATGTTAAAAGAGAATGAACTACTCTATGGGAATGTAATGCATAGCACCGAGTTAATATTGTAAGGTGGAAACTCTCTGCACGTTAAGACGAGTTTCTATGAACACCTTTTTTATCCCATAACTATGTGCCCATATAGGTTATAGCTAGTGAATCCACCTAAGCTAAATTATCGGATCCACCTAAGCTAAATTACCGGTTCTACCTTAGGCAAGTAGACCAACTCTTTTCGGTGTGGGATATGACACCGAATTCCATGGTTTACTCACATGGTCTATGTCGGTTAGGGGTTATTCCCATTATGTGAGGTATGTGCTATGGTTACTCAAGAGGTTCTATGAAGTGTGGGTGGTAGTATGGGATGTCATTCATGCATTGCACGAGTAGACTTTGAGAGTGGCTATGATGTGTTTCTCAAATGTCATAATGTCCAATGAAATGAATGTGCTTATAATGATGCTAATGATAATGTTGAATTAAAGGCTAAAGGTAAAGATGAATGCTTAACTTGAATTGTTGCTATGAGTTGCTTTCCACGACATGACTTATTGAATGTGAATGTTCCTTATCTATGGTGGCCTCAAAGGGATACTTAGTATGAATAGTATTATGGGATGCCATTCATACATTGCACAAGTATAACTTATGGTTGTCTAAGATGATGGCTCTATTATGTTATAATGATATACATGTTGAATAAGCTTGTGTCCTATGCTTTTTACTAAAGTTCATAATGTTTCTCAAACTTGACATATAGCAAGGTTTTAAACCAAAATGTCCTTTTTAGCATGGTTTTTGCATGGCTATCATACTTAGTGCATTCTTATACTAACCCATATTTTCTAATTTTTTCACATGAATGTAGGTTCCGGTTCTTAAGGTGATCTTCCTTCTTGACTAAGCTTGAATTGACTATTCGCCAAAGCTAGTGGTGAGTCCTCAAAATTCAAGGACATATGAGTCTTTAGTAGTTTCATTTATTGTCACTTTATGTTTCAGACTATGTTGAAGGGTTGTGATCCTATTATTGATTCAAAGTTGTATTAGATGGTCATTGAGACAAAGTTAAACTTCCGTCGTTTTTAAATATTGATTTTGATTGTATGGATTAAAAGTTTTAAATTATGTACCATTTTCTTATGTCGTATGTTATGAATGCTATGAGGCTTGTAGGAGGATCTTCAGAGTCTTGTAAGTCGTGTTGCATCCGGGGTGTAGGCTCGGGTCATGGCAAACATGGTATCAGACCACAAGATGTTGGGATGGTTTTTAGGATGATGTCTCATAAGCCACATCGAGTAGAGTCTTGTTCATGAGTGTGAAGCGTGCCACATTTATGAATGAGAGGCTATAAGATGTTAGAAAACTACACTTCTTTCATTACTCTTAAGTCGTGCCATAGATTTTAACTCTATAAAGTACATCTTCTAATCCATCTTTTGTGTCTTCAGGATATGAATACATGAAGGGCTAACACAAAGATAATGGAGGGCAACAAAGTCAATGAAAAAGCTCCTCAAGGGAATCAATCTCCTCAAGAGAATCAAGTTCCTCAAGTTCCTAATGATTCAGGGGCTATGTCAAATGTGGAAATAAGGTCGGTTCTCCAAGTATTGACCCAAGCCATGACGGCCCAAGTCAATAGGGATACTAGGACTCATGTGAACCCTAATATGAATACCATGGCTTCTAGGTTGAGGGATTTTGTTAGGATGAACCCTCCCGAGTTTCTTGGTTTCAAGGTGGGAGAGGATCCCCAAGAGTTTGTGGATGAGGTTTACAAGATAGTGGATGCTATGGGGGTGACTTCGGTAGAAAAAGCGAAGCTAGCCGCTTATCAATTGAAGGATGTTGCTCAAGTTTGGTATACCCAATGGAAGAGAAATAGGCCGGCCGGAGCGGGTCCCATTAATAGGGAGGTGTTTAAGAAAGCTTTTATTGATAGGTTCTTTCCTCGTGAGTTGAGGGAGGCCAAGGTAGAGGAATTCATAAACCTTAGGCAAGGTAGCATGAGTGTCGGGTTTGTCCTACTTAGTTGAGGAAGAATGTCGTACGGTAATGCTTCATGATGACATGAATATCTCTAGTCTTATGGTGTATGCCCAACAAATGGAAGAGTCAAAGATTAAGAAAAAGAATAGGGAGATAAAAAGGGCTAGGTCCGATGAACAAGGTCAACCAAGGTTTAAAAAGAGATCTTCCAACCAAGATTCTTCAAACACTCCTAGGGTGAACCAAGAGAGTCACACACCGATGGGGATCATCTCTTTTATGCGGGCTAGGCGGTTGGTTTCTTCTAGGTGTTTAGCTTATTTGGCTTATGTGCGAGATGTGAGTAGGGATGGCCCTTCAGTTGACTCAGTTCCTGTGGTTAGAGAGTATGTAGATGTGTTCCCTACAAACCTACCTGGCCTACCCCCAGAGCGTGACATTGATATTGCCATAGATTTGGAGCCCGACACCAATCCTATTTCTATTCTTCCTTACCAAATGGCTCCTTCAGAGATCAGGGAGCTCAGTGTTCAGTTAGAGGACCGCTTAGGTAAGGGGTTCATCCGTTTGAGTGTGTCACCTTGGGGTGCTCCTGTTCTGTTTGTAAAGAAGAAGGACGGGACTATAAGGATGTGCATTTACTTCAGGCAGCTGAACAAGGTGACGGTGAAGATCTGTTACACCATGCCTCGTATTGATGACTTGTTTGACCAATTTTTGGGTGTCACCGTATTTTCTAAGATTGATTTGAGGTACGGGTACCATCAGCTGAGGATTAGGGCAGCGGACTTCCCTAAGACCGTATTTAGGACTCATTACAGCCACTATGAGTTCCTTGTGATGTTTTTTGAGTTGACTAATGCCCCTTCCACCTTCATGGACTTGATGACACATGTTTTTAGGCCATACCTTGATTCATTTGTTATCGTCTTCATTGATGACGTACTGGTATACTCGCGGAGCCGGAGTGAGCATGAGTATCATTTGAGGATAGTGCTCCAGACTTTGAGATATCAACGACTTTATGCCAAGTTCTAAAAGTGCGAGTTTTGGCTTGAGTCTGTAGCATCCTTGGGGCACGTGGTGTCCAAGGAGGGTATTGGGGTTGATCCGGCGAAGATTGAGGCTATTCGTGATTGGGATAGGCCCACTTCTGTTACTGAGGTTCGTAGCTTCGTCGGGTTAGCGAGTTACTACAGACGCTTTGTTGAGGGATTTTCTACTATTGCAGCCTATTTGACTCGGTTAACTCGCAAGGATGTACCCTTCGTGTGGTCAGGGGAGTGTGAGATGAGCTTTTGGAAGCTCAAGGAGTTGCATACTACCACTCATATATTGACTCTTCCAGTTGAGGGCGAGGGCTTTACGGTATATTATGACGCATCCAGCGTTGATTTGGGTTTTGGTTGCATGTTGATATTGTGTTGTTCTCGAGACCCAAATTATGTCCCATTTTAGGACATGAGGTCGAGGAACTGATTAGGACATACTTTTGGGGTTAATTATGGAATTTCCAGCGCTGGTCCCACTTTTCTCATTTGATCCCAAAATTGGTCCGTCTCCGTTTGTTGCGATTTTAGTGTCTAAATGATTGTAATAACGTTGTCACTTTATTTTTGATAGTGTGGCAATGTTTCGAGGCTATTCAGAAAAGAAGAGCTTCAAAGGAGTGATTTTGGAGCGCGCGTGATCGGCCTACAGGTAGGCTACGACTTCCCTCTCTTAGATTGAGATCGAGAGTGTGAATGCATGTTTATTAGTTGGGATTTGGGTTGGTAGTTATTGAATCATGCATAGGTGTTTAGAAATCACGTTTTTGCCTATTTTGAGAATTATCGGGTAACTGTGAGCATGCTTTGTGTTATTAATTGATCCTCTTTGCTATGTGGAGTACATGTATGCTTGATTATTGTTTATTTGAAGCAAGTTGAGCCTTAGTTTAGGTTTAACTAGGGATTTCCTTAGAAATGCATTATTCGTAACCGATAGGCCTTAGTTTTACCCCGACGTCGCTCGACCGACTTAGATCCCTGTAGACTGGTGTAGCAGACTTGAGTCTGATAGTTTGGGCCTTAGCTAGGCGATACGCTTTCTCTAACGATAGTTATCCTTATTTCCCCGATGTTACGGCTTCACGAGTTACATCATCGACACTAGTTCTGCTTCACGATTTGAAATTGATTTTCGATTCGGTTCCAAGGACTGACATTGATTGGCTAAGTGTGGACGACGTTCCATGGACATTTATGAGCATGGATCGATTGGGACTCTTTCAGCAGCTACATTGGCACTTATATAGAGCATCCAGTTTAAGGTCCGGCCTCTATCACCCAGATACTTATATAGAGCATCCGGTTTAAGATCCGACCTCTATCTCCCAGATACTTATATAAAGCATCCAGTTTAAGGTCCGGCCTCTATCACCCAGATACTTATATAGAGTATCCGGTTAAAGGTCCAACCTTTATCGCCCAGATACTTATATATAGCATCTGGTTTAAGGTCCGGCCTCTATCGCCCATATACTTATATAGAGCATCCGGTTAGAGGTCCGGCCTCAGTTACTTGATACTTGTGATTGGTTACTTGGGTACTTCTGGTGAGCATCCGGTTAGAGGTCCGACCTCAGTTACTTGATACTTGTGATTGGTTA
>JAJOOS010003987.1:0-10323 GCA_029582725.1 Solanum chiquidenum
TAGTAGTTATGGAGGTTCGGTTGGGGTGTAAGGAGTACCCGTATTTTATCCCCTTAGCTTGTGTTTATAGGTTTACTTGCTGAGTACCGTGTGGTTGGGTACTCACCCCTTGCTTCTACAATTTTTTGTAGGTTATTAGCCTGGACCTTTGTGATATTTTTCCTTCTCCTTGTCTGAGGCTTCTCATGGAGGGTTGTGAGGTAGCTGCTTGTCATTTCAGCGGACCTTCTTACTCTTATTTATGATCTTGTTCTATTGTAGAAACAATGTCATTTGAGACTTATATTTTTCTTTTGAATCAATTGTAATACTTTAGAGACTTGTACACGTGACAACCAGATTTTGGGGGGATTTTTGAGTTTATTATAAAAATTTCTGCATTCACTATATTAGTTGGGTTTTAGGCTGACTTGTCTTAATGGGATAAGACGAGTGCCATCACGTCCATTTTTGGGTCGTGACATGTCAAAATATAAAGAAGTAAAATCGTGTAGAAATCGATGAGTGTCAATATGTAATATATATACATAAAAAATATTTTTACTATAGCTACACAGCGTAATTTTTCGATGAAGGGGTGTCGGTCGACACCCCTTAACTACATGTGGCTCCGCCACTGATCATATATATATTCTTCAAAGATTCATCATAGAGATGTTCACATTAGTTTGGTACAACTTCATTAAAATGAAGAAGGAAGCTTAATTAACTTGGAAGATTCATAAAAAAAGATGGTCATATTAGTATAAAAGTTTGAATGGTTTCCAAATATTTTGAAGATTCATTAATGTATTGTTTTGATTTCAATTAATATTATTCTATTCTTTTTTATTTTATTTTGATTAGATATCTACTAACATTGTTATTATGCAAATGAATGAAGATGAAAAAAGTATCAAGTTTTTTTGTTTTTGGTTTTATTTTTGCGTGTATCTGTTTATCAATTTCTAATTAATATTCTTTTTTTTTTGTCATTGTTGAAAGGTACAATATTACCTATGGTACATTTCTCATAGCTATTAATATTGTTACCCCTAAAAATATATTATATGGTCTATCATATTAGACATCAATCACAAAATAAATAAGCAAACCATCTTTTTACTATTTTTAAAAATTTTAATTAATAAATAAATTATTTAACGAAAAGAATTAAGACAAAATTCTCAAAGTTATTTTATAGTTATGCTATAATAAATGTGCATTTGTGATTAATATATATTTAACTTATAATTATTTAAAGCAAAAATTATCTATCTTATTTTTCACATTAAAGGAGTTATCTTTTGAATAGTTATTATCATATATTAATCTTTTTTAGTGATGACTACAATGATAATTAGATTGATGTTATTAAACTCTTCCACTCCTTTATATGTGTGTATTTGCTTGACAATTTCTAATTAATATTTGATTTTTTTTCGTCATTGTTGAAAGGTATAATAATATTGCCTATGGTACATTTCTCATAGCTATTAGATATTATTGCCCCTAAAAATATATAAGTAAACCATTTTTTAGTATTTTTTAAAGCTTTTAATTAATAAATAAATTATTTAATGAAAAGAATGAAGAAAAAATTCTCATTTATTTGTACATATATAATAAAAAGTTATTTTATAGTTATGTTATAATAAATGTGCATTTGTGATTAATATATATTTGACTTATAATTATTTAAAGTAAAAATTATCTATCTTATTTTTCACATTAAAGAAGGTGTTATCTTCTGAATAGTTATTATCATATAATTTTTTTTAGTGATGACTACAATGATAATTAAATTAATTTTATAAAACTCTTCCACTTTATCTGTGTGTATATGTTTGTCAATTTCTAATTAATATTCTATTTTTTTGGTTATTGTTGAAAGGTATAATATTACCTATGGTACATTTCTCATAGCAATTAGATAGTATTGCCCCTAAAAATATATGATATGGTCTATAATATTAAAAATTAATAACAAAATAAATAAACCATCTTTTTAGTATTTTTAAAACTTTTAATTAATAAATAAATTATTTAATGAAAGAATGAAGAAATAATTCTCATTTATGTGTACATATATAATAAAAAGTTATTTTATAGTTATGCTACAATAAATGTGCATTTGTGATTAATATGTATTTAACTTGTAATTATTTAAAGTAAAATTATCTATCTTAATTTTTCACATTAAAGGAGTTGTTTTATGAATAGTTATTATCATATATTAATTTTTTTTTTAGTGATGACTACAATAAGAATTAGATTAATGTTATAAAACCCTTCCACTCCTCTACATGTGTTAGGGATAAACATTGATTCAACTCTTGGTATACCTTAATTTCTACAACTTGACACTTCATGTACTCTAAAAAATTTAATATTTTGTCACTCTATGATAATTTTTATATAATCGAGTAGATAAGTACACATCAAATTATTAATAACATCATGACTTCTTATAAATATACATTTTATTATATATTATGTGTTTCAATTCTTTTATTTTCCATTGCAAAATATAACCTCCGATGTAATGTTATATAATCAACTTAATTTTTTTTTCATAAGATACTTTTTATTGGCAATGTTAAGCAAAAATTAAAGTTTGAAAATATCTTTTTAGAAATTTTATGAATAGACAACATCAAGACCGTGACTTGATTTGTATTTTTTTTTTCACTTTTTATTGAAAAATAGTCAATTAAGAACATCAATTATTTAAAATTTATATTCAATTCCGCGTGAAGCGCGGATAAGTACACTAGTATATATATAAAGGAGAAACATATACAAGGTGATGTGGCACCTCTTTATGATCTCCATTCTTATTTATCTTTAATCTCCCTTTTTTTGTTTTTTTTTTTAAAATTTCTTCAATTATTTTATTTTGTAAAAGCATCTCATTAACTCATAGTTCCTTAATAAATAAAATCATCACTATCAAGCTTTTCATATTCATAACTTTCAATTATTTAATTTACAAATTTGTAACATCTTAAAATCATTTTAATAGATTTTTTTGAGGTAGATGTACCTCCCACTATAATTGTCTTCTTTATTAGAGTTTGTAATATATATTCATGTATTCCTCTACCTTAAATTTTTATAATTCGTAATTAAATTTTATTGATGTGGAGTAATAACATGTTAAAAGATGGGAGATAAATTTATTTATTTTTATTTTTTATAATTCAAAAAATATTTATTCAATTCAATCAACTTTTCGCCTCCTACTACAATTACCTTCTTAATTAGAGAATTTATATGATTCATCCACCTTTAATTTTATAATTTTTAATTAATTTTATTAATGTGGAGTAATAATGTATTAAACGATGGGAGATTAAGAGACAAAAATTAACCGATATATATACATTTCACAACCAAACTATGCATACATGAATTTAACCATTCTAGTTTTAGTTGTTCTTAGTAAATACTTCAACATAATTTTCAATGTATTTTAATTTTTTTTTTAGTAGTTGCAATTTATCTCATTGTATAGATGAATATTTATCTTAATTACACTTACTACATGCGTTCTATTCTCTGTAAAATTTCTTCATAAGCTAAGATTTCTCATCCTTATAGGTTGAAATTTTATATTTTTGCTTCATTACTATTTTTTTGCTCAACATTGCTAAACTTTAATGATTCATGCTATGACATTTATATTGAGAAGCTTGGTACATACAACAGATTTCTTCTAAGGTGATTTTATGCACTCAATTTTAAATTTATAAAAATAAATTATGCTTTTATTTTATTTCAATTTTTTTATGATATATAATTTTCTTAGATTAATTTTGTTCAATAATATAATTAATGATTGATATTGTGCAACTTTGAAAACTATTTTGAAGTTAATGACTCAAAAATATAAGCAAAACTTAATTTTCTTAACAAGAAATTAAAAGGAAAATAAGAAGTCTACTATTAAAAATAAGTCATTTGTATTTATTCATAAAATTAATAAGATGCATCATATATTATATATGTATAATGCATTTAAAATAATTTTTATGAGTAGTGCAAGAGTCAAACTAAGTAATTGTAATTTTTTTAATTTTTATCAATACAAATATCACTCCAAGAGTCAAACTATTCACGAAGTAACTGTAATTTTTTATTTTTTCTTAATAAGACTATCATTCAAGTAAATTAGTATCTTCTTTATATATTAATTAATGGTAGTTAGAAGTTGGAAAATTCATCTCTTTTTTATATATATATTTTTACCATGAGCTTATAAATGTATATAATACCTTTGTTTGGGAAAAAAGAAAGAAAACAATGCATTATCCATGAAAGTGAAAGTATTCAATTTTATATTTATTCTACATAATAGATAACTCAATATTATTAATAGATGTTTCATCAATTATTTTTATTTTCTTATATATTTTTTATTATTTATATCGTATATACACATAAAATTAAGCATATACAAGACGATATGATACTTTTCTATAACAATTATTCATAACTTCTTTTCTTATTTTCTATTAACATCTTTTATTATTATTTTCATTTAATTGTTTTAAAGAATCTAATATCCATTATTAGTAAGTAAAAAATCAGCTAAGGAATCAAAAATTTAATGTGACACTTTTTTATGGTCAGTACTTTTATTTATTTCTTCCTTATTTTTTTTAATCTTTTTTTCCATTTACTTATTGCATTAAAAAACTATTGAAGAATATAAGGGAAAAGATATGTCCATTATATTAACAATAGGTAACTATGTGTAACTATAACAGATAAATATTAAAATTAAAAGAAAAAAATAATTATTTAAGAGGAAAAATAAGTCTTCACTATAATCAAAATAAATTATCTCTTTATTTCTACTTAATTTATAAAATATTAATTCTAAATTATTGTCATACTGGAAGCGCGACTTATTTCACTCGTATATATATAATAGTGCATTTGTAAAAGAGATAAAACTTGACTACTAAATGAAATTAAAAGTAGTTAATTATCCACTCACACCATTTATTTATTATATAATAAGATAATAGTTAACAGAAAGATACATGACCTTTTATACTGAGTCCATATGATCGATATGAGTATTTATTTAGGTATTTATTAAGTCAATGAGTCATGCATTATTAAGGAGTGGAGAAATAGAAATGACCAAGCTTGACTATATCGTCAATGTTACTAAACTAAATATCCCCAGAATTGATGTTATAATTACACTACCCACACCCTGAATGATGTTTCCAACAAGCATGAGGGGAGCTTGAAGAATTCCTGTGTTGGGCAACAAAGTACAATTAACAATTGGGAGAGCAACCCTTGCAACACATGAAAGAGTTGAAGTATTTCCAAACAAAATATTTGTAGTGGTACTCAATGTAACATTTATTAAACCTTCGACATTTGTGATCACTTGAGCAAGGGTTGTGTTGCCACAAATAATAGCGACATTTACTCCACCAATTCCGGGGCCTGGGGCATTTCCCGATGTGGAGCAAGACACAACACCCCGTATAGTTATATTAGCTGGTTGGCCAACAATGGGTGGTACAATGGGTGGTACTTGACCAACGGGTGGTACAATGGGTGGTACTTGACCAACGGGTGGCACAATGGATGGTACTTGACCAACGGGTGGCACAATAGATGGTACTTGACCAACAATGGGTGGTATTAGCTGGCTAAGAATGCCTGGTAATACTTCGTTAAGAATGATTGGTAATAATCTTTCAACAATGGGTGGTAATAGTAGGTTAAGAAGGGGTGTTAATTGTCCAACAATGGGTGGTACTTGTCCAACAATGGGTGGTACTTGACCAACGGGTGGTACAATCGGTGGTACTTGACCAACTGGTGGTACATTAGTGGGTGGTACAATGGGACGTCCAAGAATAGGACCAACAATGGGAATGGGACGAACAATGGGACCAATATTAATGGGTAATTGAGCATGGGCTAGAGGACTGGTAGTGATGATAGAAACCAGAATAATGAGGAAAACAATACACATTTTTGAAGACATGATGATGATGATGATTTGATAATACTTTTTTCTATTCAATATCCCCTTTTTATAGTGCTGCTTCCACCCCTACATTAACTTACCCCCCAACCTATATAAATGATTAAAAAATGTATTATACGCAGATATATTATGTTCCATGCCTAAATAATAGATTATTATTAAAGACTTACAACTTGCAATATCTCCCTCACATGTATCCTCATCAGTTAGGTTCAAACTCATCAACTTGAAAATCATTGGGACCACAGAAATTAATTAATGAATGTTTGAAAATCAAGAATGAATTAATATTTTGGACAAAAAAGAATAAGTTTTTAAAACTTATTTTTTTTCTTTCTCTCTTTAAATATATACTAGTATACGTACCTGCGTGTTGCGGATCAGTTTATAATGCAATTATAAATACTAACTTAATGACAATTTCATAATTCAACCTACTATAGAAATGATATTATAATTTTTTTTTATTAGAGAGTGTTATTATTTAGCACCTTGACATGTTATAATCGAATAAGTATATGAAAATAAATCAATATATGAACTTAATTAGTTCATTGTCTAAATTTGATAATTATTATTTTTAGCATTATTTAATTTATTAAAAATCATAAATACTCTCTCACACAATCCTATGACATGGAATTAGAGGGTGTTTGGATGGCTTAAAAGTTGATCAAATTTACTTTTCAGTCAGTTTTTTACTTTTAAAAGTGTTTGACAAATATAAAAATAACTAAAAGTATAAGTTAAAAGGTATTTGACAATATTAAAAATAACTTAAAATAAGTTAAAAGAAAGTATTATGTCAGTCACAACGTACAAGACCATGTGTCAAGAAGGGTAGTATATCAAGGTACTATGTTAGTCATAAAACTCACATTATGTTCTTTTTCTCACTTGGAATATAATGACACGACAAATGTGCTCTTTTCATATCAGATTATATTAAAAACTAGATATAATATTGTAACACCCCAATAGACCTAAGGTCCGGATCAAATCATGGGAGTTCAAAGGTTCAAGTCTACGGAAAAAATTGAAATTTATGGACCGTAAAAAATATACGGATGGTAGATGCTATTCGTAGATCAAAGTTTAGAAAACGGGCTATGTTTACAAGTGGTAGAACTTTTTATGGATCGTAATTTAGTCTGTAGATTAAAGTCATAAAACTTAGTTTTTAGCCTGGTGCTTGCGAGCATTTTTTAGGATCCGCAAATGGAATCACGGATCGTAAATGGTTCTCGTGAATCAAACCTCAGAAACTCTGAATTTGAGCTTGATTTCTACGAGAAGTATCTACAACTAGTAGATCATTAATCCATGGACCATAGAAGCAGGGGCGGAGCCAGCCTTCTGTTAGCTAGGGGTTCATCTGAACCCCCTTCGGTGCAAAATATTACTATTATTTATATATGGTTAAAATTATTTTTTTATGTATATATAGTAGATGTTGAACCCCTTTCGATTAGTTCGTGTGTTAAGTTCTTCAGATTTTGAACCCCTTATTAAAAGTCCTAGTTTCGTCACTGCGTAGATGGTTTTGTGGAACCTACATAACTCAATTTTTTTGCTCTACCAGGGTCATTTTGATTTTTTCCCACTCTTTTAATTCCTATACTATATCGTTTTAACCTATTTTAAGTTGGATTAAAGGGAAGTTAGTTGACTAAACCTTCTCATTCACGCACAACCCTTAGATAAATTCATCTCTTACGCTAGTTGTAGGTTCCTCTCAAGCAAGAACTAAAGTTCTTCACCTTCAAGCATCTCATAATCTGATCAAGAAATCAAGCCAGTGTTTTCTTTTCAGGTATGAAAAGAGCTCATCATTTGTGTTGCCATCATATTCCCATAAAAACTGTCAATATTCTTATGACAAAACAAAAAAAAAATGTAGTTAATTAGTACTCTCTCCGTCCCATTTTATGTGAGTTAGTTTTACTCGGCACAGAGTTTAAAAAAGAAAAGAAGATTTTTAAAATTTGTTGTCCAAAATAATTGATAGAAATTTGTGTGGCTGTAAATCATTTCATTCAGGGTAAAATAGATATTTTGTAGTTAAATTGCTACTTAATATAGAAATATGTCATTCTTTTTGGGACTGACTAAAAAGTAAAGTTAGTCACATAAATTAGGATAGAGCGAGCATCAGATTAGGTAACTTCTTGTTTTAAAGATCTACGTTATATTTCAATAATATCTCAAGCATTTTTGAGATATTACAATTGTTTGTAATTGAGAGAAAAGACAATGGTAATAAACCAATCACAACACCTTACAATTAAGTATAGACAAAACATATTAGGTAATTAATACACAAAATAACAGTCAATAGATCACACTTAATTTTATTCTAAAGTTTTTCTCCGAGAAATATGAACTCCAATATGGCATGTTTCCAATATGCTATTAACTATAAATTATTATGTATATGGAAGTTAATATATGGCGTTAAAAAAGTAATTTTATTATTAGTGGTGGTCCTCAAAGCTAAGTTTGGCATGGCTATTTTAGCCTGGGGTTAAATGTGAAGAACTTAATTAGAGATATGTAAAGGTAATCTCTAATGGTCCTAAGTTAGGTCGGGTAAGTGAGAACTTGAAAAAGTAAAATACTTATATCAAGTAAACTTTTTATTTAGACGTGTTAGAATATCTTTTCATTCAATTGTTGAGACTTGAGCCATAACATAGGATAAATTATTGTTTTTAATAGTACGTATTAAATTTATAATGAATGGTGAATATTTTGTAAAAAGCACATTTATGATACCATTATATTCCATGTGAGAAAAAAATATAATGTGTTTTTCTCTTTTGAGAAAACCAAAAAATAAAATAGCCATTCTCACATTACGTAAGTCCTTGTTTTTAAAGTTATACATTATGCATATACAATATGTAAAGCATGCTCGAGAGACCTGAGATTCAACCTCGACCTATGACCCGAGCTTGATATGAGACTGAACCCCGACTCCTAGACTCTACATCCGATTCAGGATCCAATTTTTGAATCAGAATTCAACCCCGCCACATGATTCGAAAGTCGAGCTCAACTCCCAACCCCCGACCCAAACATCTAATTCAAGATCCAACTTTTGATTCGGGATCTAACCCTGACAATTGACCCGAGACCTAACCCCGAAACTCAATCCGTGACCTGAGACCTTATTTAATTAAGTAGTTTATAGATGCCCCTCTTATGTTACATGTTATCCATCCAAGCATATATATAAAATTTGCTACACGCGCGCGCACACAAACAAAAATAAATAATTTAATTCTAAGAATTTAGCAATTAAAAAAAAAAAAATTATCTCCTAAAAAATTATTTTTAAAAAATTACCTCATCCCACCCTTACTGGGGAGAGGCGGGGGGGGGGGTCAAGGGTTGGAGTGGTGTGAAATAAGAATATCATTTTTAAAACATCTAAAAAAATTGTGGGGGTGAGGGGTGGGGGTGATGGGATTGGGGTAGTGGGTAGGGGATGGGGTAGCATTTAATTGTTTAAATGTTTTTCTTTTAACTATATATATATCTATGTGTGCGCCACATCAATCGAAAATTCTACATATATACACATATGTGGATGATATAAGTGTCGTAAGTAGGGTGTTATTAAATACTTATCAGGGTGTTCACGCTTTAGATAAAAACCAATCCAAATCGATAAAATAAATCGATTTTATTTGGATTTGGTTTGGTTTGATTTTAGATTTTTGAAAAGCGATATGATTTGGTTTGGTTATGATTTTATTGGAAAAAATCGAAGAAATAACCTAACATAATCGATAAACTATATGCATATATTTTATTAATATACATACTTAATAAATTGTTTTTATAAATAATTTTAAAGATCTTATATATGTTTTCATTAAAATTTCTTAATAATTTATTTAAAGAAAGCAAAAATGTCCAAGCTGAAAACATTTATCTTATTGATTTCATGTATATGTGTGTCTATGACAATTTTTTGTAGGACTGAAAATGTTAATGTCTCTTCCTTCTAGGCCAAAATAATGAATTTTAAAACTTTATTCATAGTAAGTTTAGTGATCGAAAGTTCAGTAATTTCAGTTATTTTAACTATTTTTCATTTTGAATGGATTGTTGTTAGTTATTCCACATTTTGAATGGATTGTTTCTTTTATTTTTGTGTATGGTTAATAACCAAAGAACTGAACCAAAGCAAACGGAAACCGATAAATGTATATTATATTTGGTATGGTTTGGTTTTGATAATTTTAAAACCGATTAAGTTGATTTGGTTTTGATTTTGACCAATAACCGATCCAAACCGACCTGTGAACGCC
>JAJOOS010003988.1:0-17540 GCA_029582725.1 Solanum chiquidenum
CATTAGTCCTACCTGTTTCAGTTCCGACTACAGTGGCACTGGAAGGTAAGGGTATAAAGCTTGGGGAGGCTAGTTGGCATGATATTTGTTTAGAATGCAAACTTTTTATCCCTTTCTTTCAAACTAATTGTTCTGGTTGACCTGACATGATTTATATATATATATATGTGTGTGTGTGTTATTGTTTTGATGAGTACACACTAACCATTTTAAATAAAATGACATTTATATTATCTAATGTTAGTTGGAAAGAATGTGGGCCAAAGTTAGTGTTCTTATGCTGATGATTGGTGAAAATTAAACTCCTGTAACGTGGGCACCATTTAGAGTTTTTAATTATTCGTCAGTCCAGAAAGATAGTTCTAGGCCTATCTCAGTTGTCCTTGTCCACTTCCGGTAAACTTAAAATTTACTATTTTCTCTATTATATTCTCCCGAACTGTTACGAATTCATAAATATGGCAAGGATATCTATATTGCAAGTACGGAAATGCTCCCGAAATAATTATACTGGCAGAGGCTCATCCTGGGAAAAGTGGGTGTCTGTACTTCCTAAATGCCACCTTGGTCTTTTTGTTACTGGTACACGCATGTGAGCGTTACAACTTTCTAGAAGAACAGCCATAATTCTGGCAGAATAGGCATGATTCTGCCAGAGCGTCATCAGAAAGATGGGCGGAGACGTCGAGTCAGTCACCAAAGAGAGGCTGCTCTGTATTGCTATTAACAATCATTGAAAGAGGTCCAGTGCTGTAAAAATTATCATCTATAAGAGGCAGGAATAGTAAACAATGGGAATGCATAATTTTTTGTCTCGGTAGATATTGTTAGACAACCTACTGGTAAGCAAAAGCTACTTAATCCCTACCAAGAATGTAGAGGCACTGAAACTTGTACATGAGAAGAGAATAGAAAAGAAGAGAAACTCTTGTTAAAATTAGTGGTTAACAGCATATAAGTAATATGAGAGCTTTTGTATAGAAGTTTGAGCTACTGACATAAGGAAAACAACAACATCATACCCAGTGTAATCCCACAAACATACCTAGTGTAAAATATGGAGAGTTTCCTAATTCTAGTGATTTCAAATTGCTATGCCATAGTCATCAAGAATTTTGTCGACAATTCCTTTTATGATTCTCTTGACTTCCTATAGGGAACACTCAACATCTTGTGGTACTGTTTATAACCCATTCAGAATCAACTAACTGTTCTAGTATGTTTTAAGTTGTTGACCAATAGACTTGTATTCAATTTCAGTCTTTGGCATCTAAAACTTATGTGATGTAACACATGCATAACATTAGTTTTCAGCCATTGAAGTTTGGCACCTATGGATCAAGTATCAGTCTAAAGTTTGTCAATATTTTCCATCAAAGTCATATCACGCATGAATTAGGACATAGGAAGTTAGGAAGTTTGGCATAACTACTAACAATAAAAATAAAACTTTTTCATTAAAAGAATAAATTAGAATTTTGATTTCGTTTCACTTATGCATGTGAAAAGGCAGTCCTTGTATCGGCATAAGCTGGATGAATCCCAATGACTTTACTTGGCCCATCTGTGACAAGCATATAGCTGCAGTTCGATGATGAGGAAAGTTTGAGTAATAATGCAGTTGCTTTCAATGCTCTGTATGGATAAACATCTTTATACTTTCTCAAAAAAATGGATAAACATCTTTATATTCTGTCCAGTCTTCTTCATCTTCCTTAATTTTCCTAGATTTTACAAGGAACAAATTACTCTCATTGTTCCTTTGAGTACTGCCTTGTGTTTTCTGATGTGTTATTCACTTTGTTCAGCGTATCACACAGTCAGCCCGATGTCAAAAGTTCAATTTGGCATGGAAGGAACAAAGTTGTATCTGAACAGAGGGCCTCAAGTTCAAGGTTCAGTTTGTCTTATAGCCTTCCAGGACTTAAGATACAGAGAATCCTAAGTCTAACTTATCCAGATTAAGTAGCTGAAGTTAGAGATTCAACTCCCAATTGCTTTCTGATGTAATTGTTCTTGCATGCCAATGATCATTATCCTCTTCTTTAGAGGATGATCTATTTCATGTCTCCTGAGAGATACACTAAGGAATATGAGTTCTGTTTCTAATGCAAGCGATGAGGGTCTTACAACTTGAAACTTAATTTGGTCATGGAATTAACTAAAGGGACTGTTTTCAATGAGATGAAGTTTCTGCAGCTAATCCTCTGATTAATTTGATCCAATCTGTAAATACAAACAAGCCCAAAAGATCCTATCCTGTGAAACCTTGTAATTAGTTTAAAATGAAAGAGAGTTAAAGTATTCTTATGATAGATATCAGTTGAATTGATTGATATTTATTTTGTTTAGTTATTATTAATGTTTTTACTTATAAAGGTTAGGAACTATAAGATTTTTGGGTTTCTCCAGAAAGAGAAATTAAAGAGAGGTGAACTCCATGCAGCTTTTGAGCTCCAGTTGGGATTTGGCCTTTTTCTTTTCTGTTCCCATTTCTAATGACTTCTTCCTTTTATGCTTGTTGGTCAGTTTACCAAATAAATTAATAAATAATTAGAAGAAGATATTTCTTCATTCAGGCTTGGAATATAAAATTTATAGGGCTGGAGCAAGAGGCATAGACCTCTAAAAGTTGCATATTCAGTTGCAACCTACTGATACACTGCTAGATGATTACCTCCTTATATACCTAGATGTAAGTTTTGGTACCAAAATTGTACAATCTTATTCATCCATAGAGATACATATTTATAGTATAGAAAACTGACTAACTAGCTATCAGACCCCTTGATTCTGGCAGATTTGAGAATCAAGGGATTATTTTATTGATCTAATATCCTAACCTATTCAATAGCAAATCAGATATGATTTTATAAGATCAATTTAAATCCTATAAAATCATATCTGATCACACTTTAGATATTTACAAATCAACACTCCCCCTCAAGTTGGCATGTAAATATCTGTCATGCCTAACTTGCTTACAAGATTTTCAAACTTTGGTTTAAACAAGCCTTTCGTGAAAATAACCACAATTTGCTGATTTGTTGTGATGAAAGGAATGCACAGGTCCCCTTCTTCAATCTTCTCTTTTATGAAGTGCTTGTCCACTTCAACATGCTTTGTTCTGTCATGTTGACCTGGTTTGTGAGCAATACTTATGGCGGCTTTGTTGTCACAACAACTTCATTGGTAACACAAACAACTTTTTTAGTTCTTCCATCATCTTCTTGAGCCAAATCATTTCACAGATCCCGTGGGCCATAGATCAGTATTCAGCTTCAGCACTGCTACGAGCTACAACATTCTGCTTTTTACTCCTCCAAGTCACAAGATTTCCCCAGATAAAAGTATAATATCCCGAGGTAGACCTCCTATCAATAGTAGAACCTGCCCAATTTGCATCTGTAAAGCTTTCAATGTCTTTATCTTGACCTTTTCTGAAAAACAATCCTTTCCCTGGTGAACTTTTCCGATATCTTAGAATTCTATAGACCGCTTCTTGATGCTCTTCTTTTGGAGAGTGCATAAATTGACTCACTACGCTTACAACAAAAGCTATATCAGGTCGAGTGTGTGATAAGTAGATCAACTTCCCCACTAGTCTCTGATATTGACTTTGGTCAACTGCATTTCCTTCTTTGTTTCCAAATTTAATATTTGGATCAACAGGTGTTTCAGTTGAACGACAACCACTCATGCCTGTCTCTTTTAGAAGATCTAGTACATACTTCCTTTGTGACACCATAATGCCTTCTTTCGATCTTGCTACTTCCATGCCAAGAAAATATTTCAACTGACCTAAATCTTTGATCTCGAATTCCAAGGCCAACTGTGATTTTAAATTCTTCATTTCGGGCAAGTCATCTCCTATAAGTATAATATCATCAACATACACTATCATGATAGTTGTCTTTCCCTCAAGTGAGTGTCGAATGAACATGGTGTGATCTGTTTGCCCTTGAGTGTACCCTTGTTTTTTTACAAACTGAGTAAATCTCTCAAATCAAGCTCTTGGACATTGTTTGAGCCCGTAGAGAGATTTCTTTAGCTTGCACACTCTAGTTCCATACCTTTCTTTAAAACCTGGAGGAGGATCCATGTAGACTTCTTCTTCGAGTTTTCTATTCAAGAATGTATTCTTCACATCTAGTTGTTGAAGGGGCCAATCAAGATTGGCAGCAATGGTTAGAAGAACCCTGATTGAGTTCAACTTGGCAACTGGAGTGAATGTCTCAAGATAGTCAATTAATTCCATAGGTTTGAGTGAACCCTATTGCTACCAAACGTGCCTTATACCTCTCCAAGGACCCTTCTGATTTAAATTTGATGGTAAACACCCACTTGCAACCCACTGTCTTCTTTCCACGTGGTAGTTCCACCATTTCCCAGGTTTCATTTCTCTTAAGAGCATTCATCTCCTCTAGAATTGCTTCTTTCCACTTGGGAACATTCAAAGCATCCTGCACATTTCTCGGTATCTCCATTTCAGATAATTGAGAAAGAAAAGCTATATAGGAAGGAGACAAGTTTCTATATGACACAAAATTTGACATGGGATGGTTTGTGACTTTTCTTACTCCTTTACGTTTGGCAATTGGAAGATCAAGGTCTAAAATAACAAGGGGTAAATCAGAATTAGATTCTGGAGAATTACCTTGGATATCAGTAAGATCTTGCGGAGTGGAATTTTGGTTCTGCTGAGCGTCCTTAGTCCCTTTTTCTTGATTTCGGTTTCTTCTCATATAAACCTGCAATTCCTTTATTTGCTCCATGTCCTTGTCATTAATTATATCATGAAAAGACTCTACTGCCTCAGTTTCCTTATTTTCATTATAGAAGTTGGGATCTCTTACCTTATCAAGGTTGTTACTACCAAAAATACTATTTCCCGTATCTATCATAAAAGGTAGATCCTTTTGTTTCTCGCATGTGAGGTCGCGAGAATCCTTACTATCCATTGAATCTTCACTATGTTTCTGAAGATGAGTTCCAAAAAATAATTGAGATTCAAAAAAGGTGACATTCATTGTGACAATAACCTTCCTCCTAGTATTTGGGTCACAACACTTGTATCCCTTTCGACTAGGGGCATAGCCAACAAAAAACACATTTTTTAGCACGTGGATCAAGTTTACTCCTATTATGATCATGAACATGAACAAATACACTACACCCAAAGACTCTCAAAGGTAGATCAGTGGTCAATCTAGAAGTAGGGAAGTATGTCTTGAACATACTAAAAGGGGTTTTAAAATCTAGAACACGGGAAGGCATCCTATTAATAAGATAAGTGGATGTCAAAAGAGCTTCTCCCCAAAGAAATTTAGGGACTCTACTTGTGAATATTAGGGCTCTAGTTACCTCCATAAGATGCTTATTTTGTGTATTAGGACATGAACTTTGGTGCACTATTCCCTTGGAAGTGAAAAAATTGCCTAGATGGTCATTAAAATACTCTCTCCCATTATCACTCCAAAATATTTGAATCTTCTCATGAAATTGTGTTTCGACCATAACATAAAAAGCCTCAAATATATGTTTTACTTCACTTTTGTCTTTCAATAAGTACACCCAAGTTACACCCAAGTTAGTCTAGTGTGATCATCTATGAAACTCACAAACCACCTTTTTCCATTTACAGTTGCTACCCTAGAAGGTCCCCAAACATCGCTATGGATTAACTTAAAGGGTTTTGTGAGATAGGTCTATGTAGTTTGGGCTGATTAATTTTTTTGTGTTCTTTTTCTTTAGAGAAACATAGAGTCATCACTACCTTCAATTGTTTTTAAAATATTAACTATATCATAAAAATAAAATATTCACATTTGGAGTCGCTCTGTCTTGGTTGATCCTATATTTTAGTCTGAAAGCTGTGTGTATTTCTCTATGTTCGTACAGCAGGTTCAATAATCTGTGGGTAAAAGTGGATCTCCCCATTTATTGTAACCATGTATATCTATCATATAAAAGTAGTCCTATTTCATACTTCTGATTTGTCAGAATTGCTGTTAGTAATTTCACTATTTGCAAGTTTCAACATGCTCTCATATTTTATCGTAAGACTGTTGCGAGTTCGTAAAAACAAAGATGTTTATTTTATATCTCAGGATGTTTAAACTTTTCCAAATTTTGTTAGAAAGCAATCTTTTTTACTTCGCAGTTACATGAGTTTATGTTGGCTGTTAGAGTTTTAGGTTTTCTGTTGATACTTAAACTTGAAATCCGTTTTTCAGTCCAGAGCATCCTTTCTTCAGGGGACCTGGGAGGTCTATTCTTGGTGGTCGTGCACAGTCTTTCAAGGACTGCAACTATGACGTTACTTCTTCAAGGTTCAAACTCTACCATTTCTTATATCTTTAGATTAATAGTTATCTGAAATTGTCATAGTTTGAAGGAACATACATTTCCTTTATCATTTAACGGCTTCAGTCTTCTAGTTGGTCTTAAAGATATTGACCTGATGAAAGTATCCTGTTCCAGTTTTGTTTTAATCTAAATGATTGGAATAATAAGTGAAGTAGCTCAAGAAACAATTACAGAAAAATAGCCTTTCGTTTTATTTATCTTTCTGTTTTACTTAGATCTTATCTTTTAGTTACTGACACAGTATTATGTTATCTTATCTTCTTAGCTAATTGAGTTCTAGTTTCAAAAGTTCTGATTTGCTTAGAATTCTCAACCTAAAACTAGAACTCTAACTAACTTGTTTGGAGGCTTCAATTATGTTTTGCAAAATTGATTTGGCATTACAATTTCTCTTTCTATTATCCTCTTTTTCAGGCTCGCTTCTCAGATCTCCTTCTTTCCTTCCTCTCCATCTTTCTATTTTCCTCTCAACCAATCTTTCTGCCTTTCTTCATGTCCCTCTTATTCTCCCCGCTTTCACCCTTTCTCATTTCCTCCTCTTGCTTTGATCTCGTCCCCGTTGCTGGTACTTTGATTTTGTGTCAAAGTTGAGGTTTGAAGTTTGATTCATCACAATACTGTACTCTTAGCATCTATCATTGATAAAGTTTGATTCATCACACTACTGTACTTTTTAGCATCAATCGTTGTTATTCCTGCCATTAGTTGATGGATCTGTTCGTCTTCTTCAGTTAGTATTTCAAGAAGGTCCTTCGGGAGTTGCACCAACAGTTCCATTCATCGGGATCGAGCTTAATTAATTAGTGGAGAATTATGTAGCTTAACAAATGATTGATTATACTATCTGTATCTTTGATTTTTATTTATCTTATCAAACTAATTTCTTTTTAAGTATTCGAGAAATATTTATCTTCTAGTTGAATAAAAGGTCTCCTTTTTCTAGTTAAAGAGAGAGGTCTAGTAATTTCAGGAGTTCTACTTAAACTCCTTATCCTACACCCTTATGTTTTTGTTTTGCTAAATTTGGTTAAAATTTCTCTATCTTCTACTTCCTTCTCCCTTATTTTCTCTCACTCAGACTCTCTTTCTTTCTTTATCTCTCTCTTTTTCCCTTTCTCATTTCTCCCCCCTGCCTTTCTCTCTGCTTCATTATAGGTGCTACATCAATTTAGTATCAGAGCCTTTCTTTCCTTTTTGTCACCACATCTATTTGGTAGTAATGTTAATAAATCTTGTGTCTGTCTATATGTTGTTTTTCCCTTTCATTGTACTTTTTCTTGTTTAAAGATCAAACATTTAATAATTATAAACTATCAAATTGCATCAAATATAGCATTTTGCTTTCTAAGTGTTACAATCTGGCTGTATAATTGTTTTCCTATTCTCTGATTCTATATTAAGTCAAATTTGTCATTATATTGCCTTGGTAGCATAATATTCTCAACCATACAAATCATGGTTGAACCAAGAAGTGATATGTATGCATGATCTGTGAATTGTTGTACATTGAGGGGCGTAGCTGTTTTACATTTCCCCAAGTGAAGTTGGAGGGTTCATATGTATATATATTTGAGGTGTGTTATGGTTAATTGCTGTGTTATGTATCTAAAAGGTTCCTTGAGCACTTCAGGATCCATAATAGAGGTTTGTATTTTAGTCATCAAAGAAAAAGACAGAATTTTATTTTTAGGCAGTAGCCTGGTCGTGTAATATATTCAACCCGACAGATCATGCTTGAAATGAGAACTGATAGTGGCATGATCCATTGACAGGTGGAGCTGTTTTATTTTTCCTTAGTGAACTAGGAGTTCATATGTATTTGAGGTGTGTTGTTGTATACGAAAGGTGTACCTTATACACTTCGGCTTCTTACTCTTTGAACTGTGTCAAGAGCATGAAGATTTTGCTTCTTATCGATTATCCCCGATCTCTGTTATTTCATGGGGAAGTGCACAAACAATCCAATGTTTTTATTCAAAAAAATGATTCAACGTTCTTATTCTGCTGAGGATGATTTGTTAACTTTATGCTTCTTTGCCATTATGCTTACTCCTGTCTCTTTCCGGAGTGGCAGAAGTTCTCTGGAAGTGTTGTCCGCATCTCATGGCTTAGCATCATAACATGACACATGAATTGAACTGACTGCAGGTCTGCTGGTGCATCACCTATACACACTCGTAGAAGAAGACGGAGGTCCATTAGCATGATTCCGGAGATTGGTGATGACATTGTAAGGTTGACCATGTCCCTTTGTCTCTAACTAAACCTCCTACTCCCTCTGTCCCAATTTATGTGACACACTTTCTTTTTTGGTCAGTCCAAAAAAAATGACACATTTCTATATTTGGTAACAATTTAACTTTAAAATGCCCATTTTCCCCTTAATGAGATGATTTACACAATCTATGACTTGTTTTAGGCCACAAACTTCAAAGGTCTTTCTTTCTTTAACTCCATGCCAAGTCAAAAAACATCACATAAATTGAGACGGAGAGAGCTTTACCTTTAGCTCAGTCATCTCTTTTCTTCTTCTTCTTTTATCCTCCATTTCCTTTTCTCCCTAGCAAAATAGTTTCACATTCTCTTAAAAAGGCAATTTTCAATACTTACCTCCAAATGAGTATATACTTACTCCCTTCGTCCATTTTTACTTGTCCAGTATTGACTTGAAACACCCCTTAAGGAGCAATAAATAGAATGAATTTTTTTCTACATTACGCTTTGAATACAATTAATTCAATGTGTTTGAAAAATGCATAGGGAAACGATTTAGTTTATAATAAGGATAATTAGGAACTGAATGATAAATTATTACTTGATTTTCTAAACTGGACAAGTAAAAATTGATATCTATTTTTAGTATAGTGGACAAGTAAAAATTGAGAGAACGGCTATTATATGTCGCTTACGTAAGTTATGCGGAATAATAGTTATAGCAGAGGTTTATCATCATTTTTATACATACAATGCTAAGATTTTTCCAAATGAGGATGTAGCTAGATCGAATTGTTTTGACATCTTGTATTTCCACTGTGAGCTGTACAACTAGTTTTGACAACTCATGGAATGACATGACAAAAAAGACGTCTCAATTTTGACAAGAATAGCTTGAGAGATAAAATGACTATAAAGCGGCAACTACCTTTAAAGAAAACTGACAACCACCTCAATCGCTTTAATAGTGTCTGTTTTGGCACCACAATAAATGCACCACAGGGTTTCAGAATCTTCTAGCAAATTTTATAAGCGGTACAGAGATGCCCCCATTTTACTCCATTTAGCTGAATGAGCCATCCAGATCTATTCTTATGCAAGAGATATACATAAAAAACACCTATTTCCTTCTAGGTTACACCAACTTTCTGCATTTCTCGTAAGCATTTGTCTGACCTTGAATGTAGGGTTGTTCGGGAAATGAATGCGGTACAGAGACGCCCCCATTTTACTCCATTTAGCTGAATGAGCCATCCAGATCTATTCTTATGCAAGAGATACATAAACAACACCTATTTCCTTCTAGGTTACACCAACTTTCTGCATTTCTCGTAAGCATTTGTCTGACTTTGAATGTAGGGTTGTTCGGGAAATGAATGCAACTATGAAGAAAAATCATCTCTCAGCAGAACAAGCAACATTTGATTTGTCTACAAGGAAAGGGGAAGATAATTCTGGTCATCAAGTGAGTGTTTGTTCTCTTGAACTCCTGTTTACAAAAGGATACACAGGTATCTAGCTGTTTTTCTTAGAATTATCTGGATAAACTTGCTTCCAAGACCTTTCGATAGGTAACTCTAAAATTTGGAAGTTATTATCCAGACATATTTAAAATTTAAATTAGGTAAAATATGTTTTTGATTGACTACATCTTTTGTAATTAAGGAAAGGAGAGTAAATTCCAATTGGACTAATTCTTATTTAGATGGATCTGAGGCAGATGCTCATTACAGTAAATGGGATTAGCCTCAAGCTCCATTTTGTTGAAAAGATGAAATAAATAATATGACAACTAGTACAATCAACCTACCCCTGGATGGAACCCAATCCACATTAAGCTTAAATTGGGTCTAATCTGGTGCAGTGACTCCAGTTTACAAATCTACCCAATATTATCTCAGAATAAACAAAACTTCCTCCAACTAAATCCGATTTTGTTGCAGAGGAAGTTACCTTTGGGAGGTATTAATATGTCATGAAGGACACAATGTGTCTATGCTTATTATATGAGCTTAAACATGGTTGCCAAGGGTTGACTGAGAGGTTGAGGCGTAGGAGTAACAATTGGACATCCCAGGTTCGAATCGTGACAACAACATTCAGTGTGTGCTACTCTGCTCCAACCTTGATGGATTACCCAGCACTTGTGCTTGTTGGGTGTAGCAGGTTGCTTGATAGATTCTACGAGGTGCACAGAAGTTTCTCCAGACACCATTGTCATAAAAGGAAATAGAAAATCTTAAACATGCTGAGGACATGTGCTTATTGTTTTCTTTAAGAAAAAAGTTCTTACATTCTTCAAGAAATCCACTTCAATTTCCGAGAAGCAAAGCCATGATTGTTAAATATTTCTCCTAGTGTGTTTAATTTGTGATTTTGCTTTCAATAATTTGTGCTTAATACTTTTCACGTTATGCTTCTTATAGCCACTTCCAGCCGGTTCTCTGACTCTGTAAGACCTTGTTTTCTATGCTTGTTAACTTGTTTGTGAGTCGGTTGGATCAACTGATAGAATCAGAGCCATAGAATTTGCTCAACTCAATAATGACATTAATCATATCAACCACTTTCCAGGTACAAAATTTCCGTTCAGATGACCTAAATACAGGAAATAGTGAAAAAGGTCAGGCACAGCATTTTCACAGGAAGTGCTTGCCATCTGACAAAGCAATATCCCTGCCTTCATCACCACGCTGGAGCTATGGCAGAGGCAAGGCAGCAGGAATTTTTGGCAGTCCTGATATGATGTCAAGATTGGACAAAGTGATAGAATCATCAAGGATCCTCAACAAACCATTGTTACCATTTGATGAATGGAACATTGATTTCTCTGAAATAACCATTGGAGCACGTGTTGGAATTGGTATACATTCTTCTTATATACTACAATATGACACCTAATTAACCCACGTATAGTTTGAAGCTCCATGTGCTTATTGAGTCGTGCATTCAGTAGCAGTTAACTAAATGCTTTCCTATGGGTGGGAAGGTGGTTGGTCAGTGGACGTTGCTCATTTCACATGTTAGGGTCCATCTGCATTTATTTCTCTTGCTATTTTCATTTCTTTGAACACAAATAGCTATACAACAACAACATGCCCAGTGTAATCCCATAGTTGGGGTCTGGGGAGGGTAGAGTGTATGCATACCTTACCCCTACCTCATGGAGGTAGAGAGGCTCTTTCCAAAGACCCTCACTCAAGTGCAGCAAATCAAAGTAGTTGTGAAAAAATAAAATACAGAAGTGAAGAAAACATGACAACTAATAAGGAAAGCATCACAGAGCATTCAGAAAATTAACACAAAGAATTATGATTCACCAAGAGGTTGTGTACCTGTCACCTCCAAAGATCTGTAATGTGTGCATTCTTCATGGAATGACATAATTACATTTTTTAACCAGTGTGGATTGTACCACACTGTTAATTTTTCATCTGATAGCAGGTTCTGAAAGTTAGTTTAAGTTGCTAGTAATGTCTCTGAGGAATAGAAAAATGAAATGAAAGGTGATTCTTAAATTCAGTAGGGAAATGAACCACATCCAATATATGACAACATCTGTATTCCTTGCTTCCATCTACTCGATATGCTATAACTGCATGACTTACTGATTGGTTAGGGTTGAAAACACATGCTAGTCGCTGACAATGATTGAACCGTTTAAAGCCAAAAGAAAAGAAAGAATGATTTCATACAGTTACTGGGACATTTCTCTCATGTACAGTTTGATGTATGTTCCCTTATCAAGTAACCATTATTATGTATGCTTATTTATCTTAGTGTGGTATCTTAATTGTTAATTCATTGTCATGAATCTGCTCCTTACTATTTTCTTTTGGCAGCATATTTTTCACCTACGTGCAACTTACCCTTATTTTCCCACACTGTGAAAGTTTTCACATCATTATCCTGAAAGTCAAGGATTATCTGTACAGAGTAACATCTATCGTGTGTTCTTTTTCCTTTTCTCATTTCCTTCTGAAAGCATAAAACCCTAGCCCAGTAAGGTATAGAACAATAACGCCTCAGGCCCAAGCAAGTTGGGGTGAGGATTCATCATAAATTGACTAGATTTATGTTGATTGTCACCAACCGCAATCCTCCACCATTATCCGGGCTTGAGACCAGTAATGTGAGAAAGCTCACTGTGGCAATTTTTTTTAATAACCTTACCCAGATGGACTTTGGGCAGTGTTTTATTAAGCATTGAGGTCAACCAAAAAAAAGGGGGGAGGGGGGGCAGGTGTAACCTCAGAGGTACAACTCTATTACAAAAAAGTAGAAGAAAGTTACTACGTCTTCTTTCTTCCATGATCAGCTATACATTCTAGCCAACAAAAAAAAATCACTTTGTCATATCTAATTCTTATGCTAGGGAGTTGCCATTTTCTAGTTGGAAAGGGCCCTTATCATGTGTTGGCAGCCACTGGAAGGAATGAAATATTATGCCTTCATTGATGGATGTAGCAAAGTTGGCCAGGCAGTCTGCCACCTGGTTCACCTCTCTGTAACAATGGTTAACATATACTTCATCTTGGTTTAGGATTTGCAATGATATCTTCAATTATCCTCCTCAACTTCTGCTTGTTAGTAGCCTTGTTCAAAATATCATCAATAATCGGTCAAGCTCCAATATGAATCTGGTAAATCCCTGTGTAACACCATTCAATTCCAAATCTGGCAGCTTTAGCTCCTGCCATGTTCCAATTACACACAACTGCAGAGGAGAAGGCCATGATTAAATCACCACGTTCATCCCTTCTCTAATGACCATGCCATTTGTGTTGACTTCCATATAGTAACTGGTTTCAGACTCTCAACCATCTCATAGATTGTTGACCAATTCATGTCTGAAATCTTTTCCTAGTGCAGCTTTAATGTTCCACATAATATGATACTGCATGCTAGGAGAAGAAGATACTGCAGCTTTAATCTTTTCCTAATGCAGCTTTTGTCCCCATACTTACAAGCACATCTACTTCTCCATATCTCCCTACAAATAGCAGTTGGCACAACCTGTAATATGTATTTGTCGACTACATTCTGAGTCTTAAGCTGCCGCCAACTACTCAAGACATTTCTGATAGGCCTAATATGCTGCTTGTATGCCCCTGGCATTTGCAAAAAATAAAAATAAAAAGTCCTCAAGGGAACTGCAGCATCACTTTCAACGAGTACATGGTGTAAAGTTTCACATTGTGGTTCATTGCAACACGAGCATTTAAACACAATCTGATTTCCAAACTTAGTAATAATATCATCAAAACGTAATTTTCTTTTAATCTGTCTCCATGTCAATGAGATTTTACAAAGGAATGGACCTCTGTCATATCTGATCAGGTGCTCCGTTACCATTCCTTCCAGCTTATTCACATTCCAGCTACCATGCTCCATGAAATCTTTGCCTAGTTTAGCAGATCTTCGGGAACCTGGCCATTGGATAGTTAATGTTCCTTTTAAGTGTCCAATTGTCCCACCAAGAACTCCATTCCCCTGAATTAATTCTCCAAAATATGTGCTTCTCAGTCTTGAGTTTAATCTGCATCAAACCTTTCCATGCCCGAGAGTTTCCTGAAGACCATTTTTACTGGTCTCTGGTACAGTATTTAGCTCTGAGAAAAGCTTCCCACAGTGATGGTTAAGTCCTGAATCTCCACCTTCTGTTCATAATAATGCATGTGTCGTTGATATTTTCCATTCTCTTAACTCCAATCCCTCTTTCATCTTTAGGATGACATAATTCATCCAAAAACTCCAATGATAGTTCTTTTTCTTTCCAACTGAACCCCATAGGCGGAGTTAGTAAGGGATATTAGCGCAAAATTATGGATAATGACTAGCGGCCATGTTTTATCTGTACTGGGATACATTCCTTCACAGATTCTTAGAATTGAATAAAGAAAGAGAGAGAGAGAGAGATACATACAGTATAATTTGGCAGAGGGCAGAGACAGAAATCAATGATTGACTGGGTGCCTTGTATTTCCTTCTTGGTAAGATTACTTAAAGCTTCTTTCCTAGAATTTAGAGCTCCATAGATCTATGTTGATAGTTGTGATATTTTTTATTTTGCCTTCCTGGGAGCTGATAATCTCTTTGTAATGATTGCATTTTCTTGATGCTTTTTCTTAATGATATCCTTCTTATTTGATTAAAAAAAAAATCACTTAAAACTTTTACAAAAATCACTACTTTCTTGGGTATAAAATTCTCATAGAGCTAATTGAATAAGCAACATAGTGTCTTTCCAATTGGATCTGTTGAGCATGTATTGGCTCTGAGTTTGCAAGTGACAAAAGTCCATGTCAAGATGATTTTCATATCCTCCAAGTCCTTGACAGTTGACTGGTTCAAAGAACAAGATTGGTCACAAAGTTCGTACATAGAAATTCATTAGATAACTTCATAGTTTCTTTGCTTTGCTGCTTTTCTTCTTTCTCATACTTATTCAGAACATTTAGTTCTGTCAAGAGGTAAACTCATCTGGGGTGTATATTCAAATGGTGTGACGCATGAGGCAGGCATGAAATTGATACTTGATTCACAAATTGTCGCCAAGAGAGAAAGATTAAGTATTTGGGGTCCCTGATCCAAGGAAATGGGGAGATTGATGATGATGTTACACATTGTATAGGTGCGGCATGGATGAAGTGAAGGCTTGTAGTGTAGGCTTGCATCCAGTGTCTTGTGCGACAAGAGAGTACCACCAAAACTTCAAGGTAAGTTCTATAGAGTGGTGATTAGACTGTCTTTGCTGTATGGGGCGGAGTGTTGGCCAGTCAAGAATTCTCAAATTCAAAAGAATGAAAGATGCAAGTGGCGGAAATGAGGATGTTGAAATGGATGTGTGGGTACTAGGAGCGATAAGATTAAAAATGAGGATATCCAGGACAAAGTGAGAGTGGCCTCCGTGGTGGACAAGTTGAGGTTAGAGAGTGAAAAGGAGACGTGCAGATGCCCCGGTGAGGAGGTGTGAGAGTTTGGATATAGTGGGGTCGAGGAGAGGCAGAGGTAGGCCAAAAAATTATTCGGAGGAGGTGATTAGACATGATATGACAAATCTTCATCTTATTAAGAACGTGACCTTAGATAGGGGGTAGGTAGGTCGCGGATAAGGGTAGAAGGTAGTAGGTAAGAGTTGTCCTATTACTAGCCTTTTCATGTTTTTGGTTTAGTGGTAGTTGTTAAGGCCTATGTTCTTGATGAAGTCTGAGTAATCAAGAGGCCTGCGTCGTGCCGCGACGTTAAATCAAGCGTTGCTTGGGAGGCAACCCAAGATGTACAATCTAGCCAATGATAGGTTTTTGCTTTCCATCTAGTAGTTTTCCTTGTTTAAGCTGATTCTCTGTATTAATTTAGATAGGTGTTTTAGTTTTGTATTAGTGTTGGCTAGAATTAGCATAGGGTCCGTGTCTAAAAAGTGTCCAGAAAATGTAAAAAGGAATAGCCTAATGGTTGCTATATGTTCAGGTGCGCTATGACAAATCTGCAAAAAATGGTCTGGTGCAGAGGTCTACGGACCCCATCGACGGTTCGTCGATCCATCCACGGACCGTGAATGGAGTCCGTAGATCCCAGGTAAGCCCCTAAACTTTTCCAAGTGTAAGAGTGATCTACAGTCCCAATTTACGGACCGTAGATCTACCCACGGACCGTAGACGGGGTCTCGTGGGTCCAAAACCCTAATGCTGCCTGACCCGACCCGGACCCCTCCTATTTAAAATCCCCCAATTTTAAATCATACCACTTCCCTCCATTTACTCCCAAACCGTTTCATAACTTCCCAAATCCCTTAAATCACTCCATCACTCCCTAATTAATCTTCCCTTTCTCTTCCCCCAAATCCTAAATTCCCTTTCTTCTCCAAAACTCCACTCATCCCCAAACCTCCCACAAGGTCCGGTGTACGGGTTCGGTGCAACTAGGCGATTAGTGTGGTATTGCAAAGCTTAGTGTCATCACACAATCACACCACTCCTCGTTGCTTGTAAGGTAATAGACTTTCTCCCTCACTTTGAATTTCGGTTCATAGATTGAATATAGAAAGTCGGGAGTCGGGTCTTGACCTTGGGTAATTAAATGTATGTAATTGCATGCTAAAATGTAAGTGATAAAACCCTTAGGACGATAGATTGTGATTGTGGTGCCTTGATAGTGTGTTAAACCTATCTAAATGTTAGTCTATATGTAAGTTTCGACTTAGGGTTCCGAATCTTGTAAGAAATAATTATCAAATTGCATAATTGGAACCCTTAGAATGATGAACTAGCATGATTAAATGTTGAAATGGATGGTTAGACTAGGATACTGTTGAAAATGGTCAAATATGTGGGATTGCAATTTAAGCATGTCTGAACCCTGGCACAGATCCAATCCACGAGACCCCGTCCACGGACCGTAGATCAATCGACGGACCGTAGTCCACCTCCGTGGTTTCACACTTGGTGAAATTTTCAAGTGCATCCATCCACGAACCTGAACTACGGTCCGTAGATTGATCTACTGTCCGTAGACGGGGTCTCGTGGATTGGATCTGTGCCAGGGTTCAGACATGTTTAAATTGCAAGCCCACATATTTGACCATTTTCAACAGTATCCTAGTCTAACCATGCATTTCAACATTTAATCATGCTAGTTCATCATTCTAAGGGCTCCAATTATGCAATTTGATAATTATTTCATACAAGATTCGGAACCCTAAGTCGAAACTTACATATAGACTAGCATTTAGACATGTTTAACACACTATCAAGGTATCACAATCTATCGTCCCAAGGGAAATTTGATACGTTCAAATTACACCTCTGTTCAGAAGCATAAGCGATCGTTATCAAGTAAAGAACCCAACTTGTAGGTTGGGGTCGATCCCACGAGGAAAATGGTTTAGACTTAACTTTAACCAACAATTATGTTCGTTTAGTCAAATTACTTCCAGAAACAAGTAATTAAAGGGGGGA
>JAJOOS010003989.1:0-17437 GCA_029582725.1 Solanum chiquidenum
GTTTTCACAATTATAACTGCATCGTAGTTTCACCAAATATGCAACCATGTAATATATAAACATACATACATACCAATTAGATAACCATCATTTTACCAATAATTATTACTATTTTATACCTTTTAAATATATCAATTATATAACCATCATTTTACCAATAATTATTTTACTACTATATATAAATATACTATTTTATACCAATAATTATTACTACTATTTTATACCTTTTAAATATACTACTATATATCAATAGATATTGCATAAATATTTTGAAAATCTTTATTACTGTAATAGGTTGAACAATAGTTTTCACAATGTTTGTTATTGTATCCGATAGCAACAATTGCATGACTATAAGAAATTTCATCATGTTCACAACCATATATGTCATAAATATTTTAGCACGATTTGTAAATATATGAAGATATTATTCATATAATTACTACAAAAATTCATATACAAAGTTCAACTTAACCATTACAAAGTCTTATTCACCAATATATACTCAAATATACATAAAACACTTTGGTGTATCTAAAGTTGATTTTTTGGTGTATTTTTCAAAACTATGAATCTTCGATGGTGGGAACGGATCAGTCAAAACATATTTGAGTTCCAACTCAAAAACGATCGTGTCCACACCTAATTGAGAAGCAGTAGTATTAATCAAGTCTTGGTAATTGATGTCCACATCATATCACTCCTTCAATCTTGAAATTCAGATACTTTCCTGCAACATTACAAATATTTGTTAGTCAAAATTCAAAAAAAATTGATGGCAGATAACAAAAATACTCATTAACAACATATGTCTAATACACCAATATAAATTGGACCAAAAAATACACCAACACATACATCAGGCTATTAGCTTGGTGTCAGTTCATAGCAACAAATATACCATCATATGTACCAGATCACATACCAATCCAATTTTTCAAATTGATACATACATAAAGCTATTAGTTTGGTGTCAGTTCGTAGCAACAAATATACCATCATATGTACCAGATCACATACCAATCCAAAATTTTCAATTTTCAATTTTCAATTTTATTAGGATACCACCAATCAACATATGAACCTTTTTTCTAATTATTATATTATATACACCAACTTAATAACTATAATACGGACAATAACGTAACATACTTTCGAACCAAATCATATGAAACCTAAACTTTAATATATAAAAAATTGACACTTCAGTTTACAACCAAATCATATGTAGTTATTGTAATTAAACCAAAATTTCGAGGATCCAGAACATAAACCAAATTAGATGAATTCAATTTCACCAAAATAGACAAACTAAATCAAACGAATAACTCTCAAAAAGTATAAAATAGATATTTGTGATAAATCATATATAACCACGTAATAAACCACTATGCGAACTATTACATGATGAGTCCCATCGTCCGTTGTGTTGAATTAGAATTGAAAAATTATTGGTATTCATTTTTCGATAGTTGTTCTTATCAGAGAAGGGGAGTTTTGTTTTGGTAGGAAGCCTTTATTGGAAGACAATATATAACAAATTTGAATAAATAAGAAAGGTAAAATAATTGGAGAAATTTATGGGAATACTAATAAGCGTGGCTGATTTGAAAATCTTTTTTTTTATTTATTTAAATTCTACTTTTGAAAAAAAAAATATTGCTATTTTAATGTAAATACGGTTCCTAATTTGTATACAAAAAAAATCGGCCCTTTATGTATTCATAATATTTTTTCTTATTTATTATTTATTATAAAGTGTTTTACGTTAATGTGAAACTTTTTAATATTAATTTGAATTTAGTCGGAATCTAATATTGATATCGAACCTCGAGTGAAAAATAAAAAATAAGTTTAATATGTGTCGATAATGCTAAATCTTCAAAAACAATTAAATATAAAATTATCAACTGATAAATAGGTGAACAAATGTTACATATTCTATATTTAATGAGGTCTCGTATTTGTTTGATATAGGATCTAAGTCACATTCACTTACTTTTGGTTTTAATAATTACATTCTTTTATATTCATAATCTATATTGTCATTCAAATCGAGCTGCATTGCCCTCGTTTCAATTCATGTTGGATGTGGATCCTCTATAATAGAGATACTCTCCAACTAAATTTAGTATAAGCTTAAACGTACAATAATTAGTGATGTCCATGTGATTATAGTATGTCGTTTTTACCTTCTTAGCTAAACTTTTTTTTTAAAAAGCTTTATTTTATTTTTTTCCTCTGACAGAATATAATTCAAGTCTTGTCAATACAAATTAGGAAAAATACTTGATTTAAAAGAAATTACGAAAAAGGTTGTGGAAGCACATATGCCAAAATAAAATAAAATTATACTTTGGTGATCATATTTATCAACCAAATACAGCAGTAGACAAAAAGTCTCGCCAAAAGTATTAACATCGAAAGAAAGTGAATTTACAAAGAGAATTTGAAGGATAAAATAGAGCAGAGTAAAAACAGATTAAATTTGATGAGAACAATTAAAAAAACTCTATAGATTACCTGACTATTGTAGAATTCTCACAATCATTGTAGTTAACCAGATTTCTTTTCTTTTTTTAAAATACAAAATAAAAAAGAGATAATCCCATTTTTTAAAAGTAAAAAAACAAAATAAAAAGAATAGAAAAGTCTTGCAAAATATGGTAACTTTGTTTAGTCCTACAATTCAGTAATTCGTACGGTTACGGTGTGTTACGGATAATGCTTATCATTCATTTTTATTTTTTTTTAGTTATTTTACTTTTAAATTTTGAAATCAATTTTTCTAAAAAAAAAAGAATTGAAATTGTATGTAAAGTATGAACTAGAGAGAAAATGTAGAGACAGTAAATTTTTAAATAGGACAGTCTGTTAACTCTTCGTTTTGTCTCTATTTTGTTTTTAAAAGTGCAATTTATTATTTAATATAATTACAGATATTTAACTTTAATTGTACCAAAAATCGAGAATTCAAAAGATAGTGAAATTACATAGATTTAAAACACATAATCTCACTGATTAAAAGATAACTGCAATAAAAACTAATAAGGATACATAAATTAAAATGTATATAAATTGTCACTTTGTAAGTTTTAATATATATTTTTATTTTATATATTAAACTGGTGCATTTTCTGTCGATTGACAGTTTTTATTGTATTGTTTTTTTGTTAAATTTCAATTGTCAGTTTTTATTATATTACTTTTTTGTTAAATTTAATTTATAAATTAAAATAATTTGAATTATGAAATTTTAAAATGAAAGTAAAAAATTCGTAATTAATTACCTATATTCTAGGAATCCACCAATTTTAATCAATTCTTTATTCTTTACCTAATCCAAATTAAAAAGATATCAACATTTACATAAATTTAAAACCTATCCCACTAATTTTAAAATAATTAACTGCAATTACATGTGTCTTTTTTGTTGTTTGCAAAATAATATTTTGAAATATTTATTTTAAAAAAATATCTTTTTAGATTAATTATATATTAATAATAAATAAAATTCCTATAATTACAATAAATTGGAAAACTTATATTGGTAGTGTTTTCTCTTCTTTCTACTTATCTAATCTAAATAATAAGTCAAATAAAAATATAATAATTGCTTTGAATTCTTTGTTATATTTGAATTTAAAAATTCCTATAATAATTACAATAAATTGGAAAACTTATAACCATATAAAAAATTGCTAATTTTAATTCAAATTTTAATCCATCATCTTTCATTTTAAAATTAAAGATTTGAGTTGATATGGTTTAAGATTGAATAGGAAATATTTTTTTTGTTTAAAAATAACCTCTATGTTAATTAAATAAAGCAATCAAATGTTTTTCTTTTCTTCGGATTATAGAATCTTACTACTGAATTTGATTAATGATAATTAACTTTCCATCAAATATCCCTTAATTGTAAGATTTGGTCTCCAAAACATTATAACTGCTTTGAATTCTTTGTTATCTTTGAATTTGATTGCTACAATTTTGTAGTGTTTTTTATTTTAAATTAATTTTAATAATTCATTAATTCTGTTTTGCGTAAGTTGATGAGATTTGTCTATTTTTATTTCAAATTTTGAATTTGTAATATTTAATTGGTTATATAATGATTTATTATTTAAAAATCTAAAATATGGTGGCGTTGACATGTGACGTTTTTTCTTTTCCTATTTTATATAGATAGATATTTTGTTATAGTTATTGTTCCTCTTCTCCAGAATGTTTTATCAAGCGTTCTATAGTATTTGTTATGATTTACTCATTTTTGCTATTTTTTTCTCGATATATTTTTCCTTGAGTAGAGGTGTCACGACCCGATTTCTCGAATCATGATGGCACCTACTATACCCTATCAGTAGGTAAGCCAACCCGAAACCCAGAACATCAAGCAATGAGCGAAAGGGTAGAAACTAGCGAAAACAATAAACTAAACAAGGACAACAAGGCGGAAGCAAACCAAAATAAATATATACAGAAATCCCTCCCAGAACCTGAAAGTCACTAGTACAGAGCTATCTAATAAAGAGTACAAGTCCCAAAAGTGGACCACAACAGAGCGTGTCTCAAAGGCAACAAGACTGCTAAAACAAAAGAAGGAAACAAGACGAACCCAAAACGCCAAGTGCTCGCCTTCGTCTCCGAATCACAGCTGCAAAAGAAGGCTGGAACTACTCACCATTGGTAACTGGTACTGGGATCTGCATCACGAAATATATGCAGAGCGTAGCATGAGTACCAACACAAGAGGTACTCAGTAGGTATCACAGGCCAACTGAGCAAAAAGGGTAAAAACAATAAGAAATGATAGAATCTAGACACAGAAATGTCAAAACAGATATGACAAGAAAGCACACGATCATACCAGAAGCAAACTAAGTACAACTAAACTAAACCTAACTGGACCCCCATAAGCCTATAAGGTACACTCGTGCGCAAGTTTAAGTAAAACCTGAACGGACCCCCATAAGTCCGACAGGTACACATAATAACTAAGTCTAATGAGAAAGAAGAAAATCGGGCACCCAGCCCCAAGTAACCAAGATAATCCATCAGACTCTACACAGCCAACAGTGCACTCCCAGCCCAGCTAGAAAGAGTGACCCCAGGGGGCACCCAACCAAACAGTCCACTCCCAGCCCAGCTAGAAAGAGGGACCCGTGAGTGAGGTAGATATCGCGAGTCGTCCTACCATGCAGTTAGCTCCCAGCCCAGCTAGAAAGAGCGACCCGGGGACACCCAACCAGCAGCACACTCCTAGCCTAGCTAGAAGGAGAGGCCCGGGGTTGATCACCGATATCACCGAGTCAACCCAGCCAGCGATACGCTCCCAGCCCAGCTAGAAAGAATGACCCCGGGGGTGATGGTATCTCCAATAGGATCCAATCCAACAACAACCACCGTTGAACGCCGTCCACTCTAAGAAATCACAGAAAAGGCTCCAAGCCTATACTATCACAATCTCACGCCTCTAGTGATTCACCGAACCTTCGAGAATGCGTCGGAACCGCAAAACGAGAGGGAAAAGATACAGAAGTACAACAAACAGCGATAACGCCTAATCTAAGGCTCAAACTATCAGACTCAAGTCTGCTACTCCAGTCTACAAGGAGCTAAGTCATCCGAACAACGTCGGTAAAAAGTCAAGGCTATCCAGCCTACACGGGTCATAAGTCTAAGGCAATGCTAGCCTAACCTAGACTAAGGACATCATGCTTACGGTTAAGGATGAACAAGCATACAACACATAGCACACAAGCGTACAATAGCATTTAGCACATAAGCATGCAACTCTACTAAACCGGTTAACATGATACTATACCCGAAATATGACAAATCGATCCTAACATGAGGTATCTAATCAAAGTAAGGTAGGAAACTGGTACCCACCCCCAGTTCACTCCAATCAACATGCTTTTACACAAATAAGCTCAATATAAAAGAAAGGAAGTCGTAGCCGACCGCGCGCGCTCTAAATCACTTTGCCAGAGCTTTTCCTTCCCGAATGACCTTTGAACGCTGTCACTCTATCAAATATAGGATCACAACGTTAGTACGGTCATTTAGACACCAAAATCATAACAAACGGAGACGCGTCAATTTTGGAGTCAAAACGGGAATCGTGGAACCCCCACCGAACTGTCCGGATTTGACTCTGTCAAGAGACCCAAAACAGTACCCCGAACTTGTGTTTCAAAATGGAACACAATTCGGGGCTAAAAAAGCAGCACAACCCAACATGCAAGGAAAATCACATTTTAAATCAACTTAAAAGAAATCATGCAGCAGTCTAAACTCGAAATTAACGAGAATCAAAAGGTGTCCAGCACTCCTTGGACACTCCACGACGAAGCCACAACAATTCCCAATACGTGAGACTTTGAATCACCCAAAATTGAGCTAAAATGAAAGAGATATGACCAAAACAAGAATGCCAAAAATAAAGGCTCGAAAAAGGGTACAACAGTCAGGTTAATCGCAAAATTACCTCGAACTACATGCACCCGACAACTTCCGAACACTCTACAGCGAAGGCATCGAAAATACGAAGCTCCCGCACTTCAAATCACCTAATTCGGATGAGAGATGAGAGAGAGATGAGGTTTTTAAGTTTGGAAAAGGTTGCTGATAATCTGCATTTTATAGCAGATTTTTCTGCAATTTTTCCCAAAACTTAAAAACTCCGACAGGTGCTCCGAACTCATTCGGAAATCCGTGCACGCAAGCAAGATATGCAACCATACCAAATTTAATATTCCGGACTCAATGGCGCAGCCGAAATTTCCATACGAGGTCATCTTGACAAAAAGTGGATCCCACACCCAAATGCCATTTTAAGTCAAAAACCACAAAAGGGCTCGAAAAAATATCAAAAACCTCGGGACACAAAAGAAGGGTCAATCTAGACCAAACTCGATATTCTGGAGCTAACCGCACTGACGGAATTCTCATCCGAGCGCGTTTACTCAGAATGTTGACTAAAGTCAAACTTAGGCTTAAACTTAAAGTTAAAACGCCTAATCTCACCGACTCACACTGAAAACCTCGAGAGTCATGCCGACCATGCTACTAGCCTAAAATGACCCTTCCGGAGCTGATGGAATCGTCAGAATTGGATTCGGATGTCATCTTCTTGAACGTTTGATCGAAAATGATCGTTCAAGGTTCATAAGCTCCAAAAACACTAAAACTCGCACAATAACCAAACGAACGACCAGGTGACCGAACTGTCGGTCCCAGCAAGTCATAAATGACTTGGGGTCGCTACAGGAACGCTCTAAACGACACACAGGAGGCAAAACACAGAAATGACCAGGAGGGTCATTGCAAGAGGATCTATCGAAAACAACTTCTCTACCTCCAAAAGTAAGGTAAGGACACTGTATCTTTCCCATCTTATTTCATATTCATGTGCTAATCATCTTAATCTTCAATTAAAGTGAATATTAGTACATTAAAATGTATCTCCTCAAATTTTTCATTCATTTGTCACTATAATTTTTCAGTCTGTCAGTTTTCCTCTTATGCCTAATATAGTCTATATTGTATAATTTTTTTTGTTTTATTATTCTATGTATATGGGGGAGTATTAGTTGTTAAATAGATTACTTCATACAATAATTTTGAATGAACTGCATTGTATTGGGCATTATGCACGCAGATAAGTGATCTATTTTATTGAAGTGTTGTCATACACTATTAATTCTTGACAGAGAAGCTAAAAGAAGCATTTAGATCACGAAAGTTTTCTTATGTTTTAATTTCTTAGTTTTCTTTATTCTTAATTTTGAATTTTTTATTAGCGTATATTAATGATGATTTAATTTAATTATATAGCTTGTAGTAACTTAAATTTGAATGACTTATAGTAATATTTGAATTGTATTCAATATTAGTGTTGTTTGATGGACACGAGCGGATTGCTTACCATCATCCACTTCTAACTTTGACTTGGTGAATTCGAATCACAAAAAAAGCGAACATGTGGGAATTCCTAAATAGGGGTAAAATTTTTTTTGATATACATACTATTGTTATTTTCTTAAAATTATTTAGATATGAGGTTGTACTACATAAATCAATTTAATCTTTAAAGTTTCATATGATAAAGTTAATTTTTTACTTGTCAACTTTCTTATTTCTTAGAGTAAAATCACATTTAAGTCGTTCAAGAATCAAGATTTCATAATCTTTGATTATTTCAATAATTTAAATTAATTAATAATACTCGAAATTGAATATAATAATTTAATAATGTTCCAATTGTTCGTGGCCATTTCTTTTAAAAATAAAACAGCATAAAAAATAGGTGTAATTGATTAGGTTGTAGTATTGTACATATAAAAAACTATTCTAACTTAGATCAACACTGCTATTAATATGATTTATTCATCACTTATTTATGGGCATGTAAAATTTCAAACCTAATAAACTAGAGTAGAAAGACATGGATAAACAAAATTTCATTTTTCTTTTGTAAAAGATGAAATTTGAAAGAGGCTAAGATTAAAGTAAATCACTCAACACGAGATGAGATTGATTAATTTGCCTCTTTGAGTGTTATAAGAGATTCATATTCTATTACTCCTTATGTCCTTTATTAGTGTCCCATACAGTAAATAAAGAAAAATTATAAATATTTAAAGGAGAGAAAGATAATTTATTAAAGATCAATATATATGTAATATTATTGAGTCTAGTGACGTGGAAGTTAGTTAGATAGTTGTAACTAACTTATTGTTACTTAGTGAACAATGTTAAAAGCATGTTGATTAGAGTTAGTTAGAATATACATTTAGCAATTTATTTTAGCACTTGTATATAAGTAGCTTGTAATTTATTGATGTAAATAATAACGATGAATGGAATGCTTCCTTCTCCTTTCTCTGAAACTGTAATTCATCTCAATAAGTTGTTTCAATAGCTCAGCTCTAAATCCATGGTGTAATCCATGGTAGCTGATTTTACATGGTATCAGAGCCACTGATCTATTCTTCCGCATAATTTTTTTTTCTTCGTTTCTCTTTCCTTTTCTGCTCTTCTTTTCGTTTCGAGTACAACAATCGAAGATGCCTCAAACTCAAGCTAATATAACTCCAGTTCGAATCGATTCGACTATTGATCACAATGATCCATTGTTTCTGCAACCTACAGATACTCCAGGTATCACTTTGATTGCACTCCAACTGACTGGGACTGAAAATTACGCTTTGTGAAGCAGGTACATGAAGATTGCTCTCCTTGGTAAGAACAAGTTAGGGTTCGTTGATGGAAGCTGTGTAAAAGCTTCATATACTGGAGCATTACTCAATCGATGGGAACGGTGTAATGCAATTGTTCTATCTTGGATCATGAATGTGGTTTCAAAGTAGTTAATGACTGGAATTACATACACATCAGATGCTCGGAGAGTTTGGGAAAATCTAAAGGAGAAATTCGATAAGGAAAACAGTGTGAGGTCTTTTCATTTACACAAGGAAATTGCATTCCTTGCTCAAGGTAGTTCTACAGTTTCAATTTACTTTTCAAGGCTCAGCGATCTGTGGGATGAGTTTGATTCCTTGATTCCTCCACCAACATGCAACTGTGAAACCTCGAAAACCTTTACCGAGCATATTCAAAAACACATAATTTTTCAATTTCTCACAGGCTTGAATGATTCATACTGTAGAGCAAAGAGTCAAATTCTCATGATGCAACCTCTACCTAGTCTGAATCAAATCTATGTTTTAGTCGTACAAGAAGAGAGTCAACGGTCTCTAACTAATGTCATGTCATCTTTGGAAATCACTGAAACCACTGCCCTGATGAGTAACAGATTTGCATCCAATAAAAGATCCAGAAAATCTGATCTGTTTTGTGACTTACAAAAAACCTGGACATACTAGAGCAGTTTGTAGAAGATTGCTTGCTCATTCTAATGATAGAAACCTTCAGTCTTCCAGAGGTTATCAGTATGAAAAGAGAGATTATCAACCTGACAGGACTTATCAGGATCACAAACCAAAGGTGCCACATCAATTTTATCCTAAGCCTGTAGTTAACTCTGTGACTGAGGAATCATCTCAGCAGCTCACACAGGATACTACAACACCTCTCTTTTCACTTGAGCAATATTTCCAAATTTAGCAGATGATTCAAAGAGGATCCATGGAGCTTGATACTGCTGCCATGGCTAATACAGCTATTGTCACTCCTCATGGTCCCTCTAACACTGCATCTAGCTCAGGTACTCCTCTGTCACTCATCTCTCATTTAGAGTAGGTTCAGTGGGTTGTAGATACATGAGCTACTAACCACATGGTTTCAGCATTAGATATCTTGATTGAGCCTCAACTATTGCCCAAAACTAGTCTAGTTTGCCTACCTAATGGTGAGCAATCCACCATTACACACAAAGGTATTGTAAAAATATTGACCTCACACGAACTCACAGATGTTCTCTACATTCCCCAATTCAAGTTCAACTTGTTGTCCGTCTCTAAACTCACTAAAGAATTACAATGTTTGGTATATTTTTATCTTGATTACTGTGTATTTCAAGCACTTTGCAGTGGCAAGGTATTGAGGATTGGTAGAGAATCAGGTGGTTTATATCTTCTCAGTGATTTAGCTCAGTCAATCTCTCATTTTACTCCTGCTACTACCAATGTTTTGTCTCCTGTCAAGGATACTGCAACTCTTAGTACTTGGCATAGAAGACTTGGACATATGCCCATTGGAGATATATTGAAGATGGATAAATTTTTACATTGCAAAGTAGATAAATCTTGTAGTGTGTGCCATATGTGTCCTTTAACTAGGCAAACCAAACTACCTTTCCCTCATAGCAATACTCACTCACATGTTGTTTTTGAACTTTTACATGCTGATGTATGGGGACCTTATAGGGTACCAACCATTGATGGAAAGAGATATTTCCTGACTATTGTTGATGATTTCTCAAGATTGACTTGGTTGTTTTTTATGAATTCTAAAGAAGAAACTTGTTATCTGTTAAAGTCTTTTGTTTCTATGATTCATACCAATTTGATGCAAAAGTTAAAATTCTTAGAACTGATAATAGGTCAGAATTCATTAACTCCACTATCCATGAGTTCCTTAATGCTCAGGGGATCATTCATCAAACCACTTGTGTTTACACCAGAACAAAATAGTGTGGTGGAGAGGAGACATAGATACGTACTGGAGATAGCTAGGGCCTTAAGGTTTGAGGCTGTTATTCCTATATCTTTTTGGGGTGATTGTGTTCTTACAACTGTACATATCATCAATAGAATCCCATCATCTGTCCTAGGAAACAAATTTCCTTCTGAGATGTTTTTTAACACATCTCCTTCCTTAGATCATCTTAAAGTCTTTGGTTGCCTAGCCTATGCAGTTAGTGTTGACATGAAGGATAAATTTGTAGCCAGAGTTGTACCCATTGTATTCTTGGGTTATTCTGCCACTAAGAAAGGATATAAACTTTATGATTTGCATTCTAAAAGAGTTCTATTTAGCAGTGATGTAATATTCCATGAATCCATTTTTCCCTTCAAACATATGACTACCAGTACAAATCCCATATTCCCTGTCATGGACTTTAATGATGTTTTAGCGGATAATCCTCTCCTAGTTCAGATGCCTACAATCATTCCTACACATCCCACACCAGTAGAACCACTTGTTACACCCCCACCAGTTAACTCTCTCAGGCAGTCACACATGACTAGAGTTGCTCCAAGGTGGTTCACTGACTATGTGGCTAACACATGTACATACCCTATGTCCAATTACTTGAGCTATACCTCTATATGCCCTGCATACTCCAGTTGCTTGCTTGCTCATACCTCTGAGGTGGAGCCTAAGACTTACAATAAGGTTGTTGGGGATGATCGGTGGATTCTTGCAATGCAACAAGAAATCAATGCTCTTGAGTAGAATGGTACATGGGATATTATTGATTTGCCTCTGGGAAAAAATGCAGTAGGTTTCAAGTGGGTTTTTAAGATTAAATATAAGGTTGATGGTCAGATTGAGAGGTTCAAAGCTCGGTTGGTTGCAAAGGGTTTTAATCAACAAGAAGGCCTTGATTATTCAGAGACCTTTTCACCTGTTGCTAAAATGGTGACTGTGAGGTCAGTTTTTGCTGTTGCAGCCTCCAAACATTGGTACATTTTTCAAATGAATGTGTACAATGCTTTCCTAAGAAGTCTATATGCAGATTCCTTCTGGTTTCCACAAAGATTCTACTCACAGAGTTTGCAAGCTCAAGAAATCTTTATATGGCCTGAAACAAGCTTCTCGACAAAGAAACTTAAAACTCACTGCTGTCTTATTGGACCTGGGCTTTACTCAGAGCCATTTTGATTATTCCATTTTCACCCTCACTACTGGTTTTGTTGTGACCATTGTATTGGTATATGTCGATGATCTTCTCCTTACTGGCTCTCATATTGATATCATTCAGTCTACTAAAATCAGTCTTCAACAAAAGTTCAAGATGAAAGACTTAGGTGATCTGAAATTTTTTCTTGGTATTGAATTCTCTAAGAGTTCATCTGGAATTTTACTCAACCAAAAGAAGTATGCCCTTGAATTGATTGTTGATTCAGGGCAAGGAGGAGCTAAGCCTGCTTTTACACCCCTTGACTTTAATCAAAGGCTCACTTCCCATGAGTTTGATGCAGCTGCAGGCAACACAACCGAGGATAAATTACTACCTGATCCAAGAAGTTATCAAAGGCTGATAGGCATACTGCCATACCTTACTACGACTAGACTTGATATTGCTTATACCATTCAAGTTCTAAGTCAATTTATGCATAAACCAAAGGAGTTTCATATGTTAGCAGCTATCAGAGTTATCAGATACATTAAGAATGCACCGGGTCTTGGTTTGCTCATGTCCTCAGCACCTTCTCACAGCTTAGTTGCACATTGCGACTCAGACTGGGCAACTTGTCCACAGACCAGGAAGTCAATTATAGGATATATGGTCAAGTTTGGATCCTCTTTAGTCTCATGGAAGTCGAAGAAACATGAGACAATTTCAAGAAGCTCGGTAGAAGCTGAGTTCAGAAGCATGGCATCCACTGTGGCAGAAATATCTTGGCTGGTAGGACTCTTCAAAGAGTTAGGTGTCTCTATTGTGCAACCTATTGACCTTTATTGTGATAGCAAAGCTGCTATACAAATATCAGCAAACCCAATCTTTCATGAGCGTACTAAACACATCGACATTGACTGCCATTTTGTAAGGGAAAAAATACAGCATGGTTTAATCAAAACTCAATAAATAGGAACAAAGGAACATCCAGCTAATTTGCTCACCAAAGGTTTAGGAAAGGCCCAACATTACTATCTGCTCACCAAGCTTGGAATGAAGAATGTATTTTTACCATTCAGTTTGAGGGGGAGTATTGAGTCTAGTGACGTGCAAGTTAGTTAGATAGCTGTAACTAACTTATTGTTACTTAGTGAACAGTGTTAAAAGCATGTTGATTAGAGTTAGTTAGAATATACATTTAGCAGTTTATTTTAGCACTTGTATATAAGTAGCTTGTAATTCATTGATATAAATAATAACGATGAATGGAATGCTTCCTTCTCCTTTCTCTGAAACTGTAATTTATCTCAATAAGATGTTTCAATAGCTCAACTCTAAATCCATGATGTAATCCATGGTAGCTGATTTTACAAATATGAAATCATCTATAAGTCAAGCTTATAAGTGGAAAGGAAGATATATTCAAATGCATACTATTTTCTAATTTGATTCCTTCTAAACTTAAGTTATGAATATGACCCATAAGGAAGATATCCCAAAATGGATAATGAGACCCATGAGGTGAGTTGTCAAGCAATAGTAAAGTCCAATATGAGGTACTTTGCAGTTTCTTTAATACTAAATGATTCTTTAAAAAAAATCATATATTGTCGTCAAAGGTGTATTACGATTTTACATATAGCTAACGTTTGACCTAAATTTTTAAATATTCTTGGTAAATTATTTTTGAATGAAGTTTCATCATGCATTTAGTCATAAAATTTGAGAGAAATATTTGACTATTTCAAAAAATATGATTTATACCCATAAATTATAAAAATTAAAAAATTACCTTTTAAGTTTTTATTACCATATTCCGTTAAAAAATAACCTATCTATTTGTGTCTTGTAATACTACTGTAAGAAGCCATAATGTTCGTGAAAGATAGTACACATACTTTACATTTTTAGTTTGACATATCTCTATTGCTACCATTGTACCAACTTCCCTTCTTTCTAACCAAGAAATTGACAAGTTTTCCATTTTTTGTTAGTTTTAAGTTTTTCTCCATGTAACAAAATAACCTATGCTGCTACAATGCTTTTATTTAACCGTGCATATATATAATCCAACATTTTAGGCCTTTTGCCGCCTTGTAAAGTGTGACCTAAACTAATGAAAAGTGTGGCCTTGGTGAAAGGTAACGTTTTAATGCCATGGCTAAAAGCTAAAAACTTAAGGCTACTCTTTAAAGTGTATCCAAAAATATTTTAGACAACACTTTACAAATGTTGTCAAGATTTAATATGGCCATAGGCCTAAAATGTTGTAGTTATACCTTTCTCAAATTGCAATATCGGCTGACCAACTCCATTCGAGCTAATTCATACAAGCTTTAAATTTTGACAGGTCAGGCCGGACTGATTCAATTTATTGTGGGCCAGAAAACAGTAAGCCCAATCCACAAGTACGTGGGCTAAGAGCTGAACCGGGCCGGCCCACTTTTCTAAAAGCATATTTTTTATAATTATTTAAATCAAATTATAATTTAAAAATATTATCATTAATATCGAGATAACAATATTACACGGTGTTAGTGCTACCACTTGTTAACCAAATTAACAAATAAAATTATCTTTATAATATTATTATGTTTGATTTCAAGTAAAAGTATAAATAGTTAAATAGAAATATTAACCTAATTTTTTCCAATAATCATAATAAAACACAGAAAATATGATAATATTTCATAGGCTAACGCCTACGTAGTGATTCCCTAGCAATTTTAGGGTTAATTTTATGTAGTACATACACTACAACAAAATGTATCTATAGCTATGAAATTTAAGCTATGATTTCAAAAATCGTTGCTATTACCTAATAACAGCCACAAAATTTCAAATTTCTAGCTATCTATAAATTCATAAAAAAAGTCAGCCATAAAAATGAAATTGATGAAGCTAATTCTTCATTTTTGCTATAATTGTTAATAATCATGGTAATAATTACCTAAATAGCTACAATTTTATTGCTACGATAAAAGTTATATAGTTGATCATATGTTTTTGCTACGCAATAAAAGTTATTATAGCAATAATAACCTTTTAGCCATGATAAATTATTTGAAACAAAATATTGTAGCTAAATAAAGCATCCTCTTTACTAATAGCTCCTTTGCAAGTTCCCAGCTTTCATTGTGAGGAAAACATATACCTGCTATGCAAAAAGCTATATATGTGATAATGGCAAATCCTATCATCTGTTTGTTATATTTTCATTTCTAATGAGAAGAAGCAGAATCCTCGGAAGGCTAGCCAGCGATCAGAGGGAGTACATTACAGTCTCCGGAGTTCAGACGATGTACTGAACAATGTGGGACGATGTACTTACTAGCTGGAAGTTGAAATCATGACTTTGATTTTTACATGTAAAAAAGAAAAAGTGCCTTGTGAGAGTTTTGAAAAGAGAAGAGACTAAGAGAGTCTGATATGGAAGATTAATACTTGTTTTGTCAAGATTTTTGAAGTGCTTTTAATTTGTACAACTTGCATAGACATTTTGGGCAGAGGTCTTTCGGGAATATCCTCCCTACCTCCACGAGGTAGGGTAAGGTCCACATATCCTATCATCTCCAAATCCTACTTGTGAAACTACATTGACTACGTTGTTGTTGTTCTTAAGACTGTTAAAAACACAAGAGATATGAGTTAAATTATATAATACATAGAACCTCAACAACAACGTTCTTCAGGATGTGTTTGACATAAAAAATTTTTTATTATAGTTACAGTTAATTACCCTAATAGATTTTCTGTGGATGGGGATTAGTTTATCAAGTGGGCATGTTTTCAAAGTAAATGGGCTATTTAAAATTAGGGATGAGCCATTTATTTCTAATCTCATCATGTTTCATTCGGTTAAAAATAAAATAAACAGTGTAAGGGGTACACTTGGACTGAAAGTATAACTGAAGCGGTATATTTGAATTAAAAAGTATATAAGGCTATATTTGACTCTTTTCGATAAATTAAAATACGATTGCTATAATTTCATAATAGTGGACTCAAAGCAGAAAATAAAAATTGTTGCAAATACGTAAAAGCATATATATATTGAAGAATGGATGAATATAATTGGAAGAAAAAAAATGGTTGCAACCGATTTGTGTAAAGTAGCAGTCTATATATAGGAGAAGAAGGAAGGGCAGCGATGGAATACTTCAAGAAGTGCAGAAATGAAGGAACAACAAGTTGATGAAGTTTGTTCAAAAATACAGAATCTGATACTCCACAGGTATCTTCTTCAATTCAATTCTATTTTATTCAATTCAATTCAATTCTACGTTTTAGTCATAACTCTAATTTTTCTTGTAGTCAAGCAGAGGAGAAAGTGGTTGTCAAGAGGTTATGTGCTAAAGATGTTTATGGAAATCCCAAATTCTCATGGTTACCAAAGAAACATGTGGAAGAGAATCTCCTTAAACCTCATTTTCCTAAAAAAGGACAAGTAACAGATCTACTTATTCGTGATCCAATTAAGAAAGGGATATTTACAGTGAAACTAGTGCGTGATAATGAAGATGAATACCAAGTTTCAGGAAGTGGATGGGAAGAATATGTAGCTCAACACAAGTTCGAATGTGGGGATTTCATATATTCTTATGACCCAAGATTTTTCTATGAAATGCAAATTAAACAAGTATGTTTTCAATTCTCGGTTTTAGTCATAACTCATTTACTCATATTTTTCTTGTTTTTAATTAATTTGCAGTAAATCAATAGAGATAACATCAGTGCTTGTCAAGAATTTATGTTGCAGAGAATCCCAACTGCTTACGGTTATCAAAGGAAGAATCAAGATTGCTTGTTATTCTTCAAGTAGGACATGCAATATTTCTACCTCTAAATGATACAATTAGGAAGGAGTCAATTGTTGTGCTAGTGGAGCAAGCCGAATATTATATTACAGGAACCGATTGGGAGGAATATGTAGCTAAACACAAATTGTTGATTATCGAAGACACTGCTATCTTTGTTAACAAGGTAATTCTTGATCCAACTGCAAAGGTTCAGCTTGTCAACACCTCCTATCACTATGAAATCACTTATCAGACTACTACTGCTGTCGATAATAGTACAGCACCTCCTACTACTTCTGTTGTCGATAATAGTTCAGCACCT
>JAJOOS010003990.1:0-19350 GCA_029582725.1 Solanum chiquidenum
TGTATCCACGTGCAGTATCAATGAGCCGGAGAACTGCAAAAATCATATGGCTCCCAGGGTTGGAGCACCTGACACAACCTCAGGGTTGAAAGTGGTCGGTGTAGGGTGTTTATATTGAGCACACTCTTCTAGTTAGTATATGTATGTGTTTTACAAATCGGCCAAGAAGGTTGCATGCTCTTGTATTGTGCACTTTATCTTATAGGTTATATATATCGATCTAGAAGTTGCATTAACAATTTAATTTAAAGTCTTAATTTGCATAAATATGATTCGAACGAACTTCAAAATTTCATATAAGAATTTGTTATCAAATTAATTAAAGATTTAACTCTCAAAATCGGTGTCACATAAATTAGGATAGACAGAGTAGGAAAAAAAATGTAATATGTTTGGAGTCTTCACTTGTCAAAAGTCAATCTACTTAACTAAAAAAACAAATCAACGGCCACAAACAATTTTAGTCTGTACTAAAAGTGTGTATATTGTTTAAAAAAAAAAAGAAAGTGTAAACGGAAAATCTTGATCCACAATCAAATTACATAGAAGAACGATGATTCTTGACTAAGTGTCGTAATTTGCACCATTACTTAATTTGGCTTATAGATTTACTATCTAGAACATCTTTGGTTTCATTATATAGACTAGAACAGTAAATCTTAGATTACAACGTCATCCATGATACATTCATCATCCTATATTAAACTTTCATTAGCCATGTAAATCTTAGACTAGAACATCATCCATGATGCATTCATCATCCTATATTAAACTTTCATTATCCCATATTAAACTTTTTCATTCGCCGTGAGTAAATCTTAGACTAGAACGTCATCTATAATACATTCTTCATCCTGTATTATACTCTCATTAACCATGAGTAAATCTTAGACTAGAACATCACCCATAACGCATTCATCATCCCATATTAAAGTAAATCTTAGACTAAAACATCACTGATAACGCATTCATCATCCCATATTAAACTTTCATTAGCCATGAGTAAATCTTGGAAAATCTGACAATATGAAAATCAAGATTATAAGCCAACATGTACAACAAAAAAACAACAAATTTAATTAAAAGATAAAAAAAATTGCTAAAATTAAATTCACAGTAATACTAATCGGAGCATAAAAGATATCCAAGATAGGCCCGTACTTTGAAAAACAAGTCAAAATGTCTCTTTAATTAGGTAAAGCTCTAACATCTCGAGCAACCTAATCAATACAAAATATTGATTATTTACCAATCAAAATTGAAGTTCAAAGAAATTTGTAGCTGATCAAATACTAGATAACTTCACATGCTTGCTTTTCATTTAAGTCAATAGTCACTAGGAAGTAAGACTTGTAATCTTTCTTTTATTTAGTAAATTAGTGAAAAATTAGTTAACTAATTTTCTGAATCTTGTTTTCTTCTATTTATATATATTATTTTGATGATCGCAGTGTTCAGATCAGTTTTGTGTCAAATAACTCTTCACCACGACAATGACATAAAAAAAATCCAACCAGCTAGTGTTTTTTTTTGCAAATCATGCTCCTATTATTCCTTATTGGCAAATTATGCAATAAAATTGATGAAGTGACCAAATAACTCAATCAATAAATTAAATTGAAAGAGAGAAATCCAAAACGAAACAACATATGTATATCTATATATAAAAAAGAAAAGAAACTTACTAATAAAAGTTTGTGTCAAATTAAGGAAGAATTGTGGAGGGAACCTGTATTGATTTTTTTTCTTGATGACTTTACAAATAGATGTACATCTATTTATACTACTAATTTAGGCCCTAAATATAAATAATAATTTCTATATAAGTCCCTACATATTTATATTAAAGTCTTTTTTCTAGAACTCTCTACATACTTAGAATATTCTAGAAACTTTTATGTAATTCCATAATCTTTCATGGAAAATATCTATATTTTCTAGAATCATCCACAAGGATAAGTTTTCTTCCTATGTAATTCCTCCACATGGGTAATTTTGTATCATGTGGATTTTACATGGCGCGATGATGTGGCGGATTGTCACACTATGGAGATAATTGTTCTTAGAACATAAATGGAGATAAACTAGTCAAATACCATTCTAAATAATGTTATCTTAGAAAAAAAATATAAAAAAGAAACACGACAAATCATACCAGTGGGGGAGATAAATTTTTTACTATATAAATGATAACATGACAAAGATCAAAAAGAAATTGTGCATTAAACTCAAAGCATCTAACACATATGTCAAAGTTTAATATATTCTTCCATAATATTCCTGTTACATAACAATACTTTAAAGTTTAAAACCCCATTTTTATTTTTGCAACATTAAAATTAATTAATCTACTTATGGAGCCAAATTAGGAGTTGAAGGATACTCACTAGCATCACAATATCCATGTAAAATATCACCTTCTTCAGAAGTAAAACCAAGAGAACCAAGCATAGATGGACAACATTGACGTTCAATAATTTTTATAGCACCACAACAATCTTGACCTAGATAGGTTTCACCATTAATGAAGAAAAGCACGATTTCCCCCGTGCATGCTTGGAGCTCGAATAATGAATCCCAACATTGCGATGAATCTTCTTCTTCATCTTGTAATTTTAGACGTGTCATAAGTGTAGTAGTACGATCAGTACTAGATGTGGTTAAAGGGTGAGCTTGAAGAATATTAATCCATGAAACTAGGGTAAGTAGTAGAACAATTTTGATGGTCATGAGAGTAATATTCATCATGTCTTTAATTAGCAAAGAGATAGTGGGATTAATTCGAGTGATAATTGTTTAGAAAAAATATGGAGGACGTGGTCATGAGAGTAATATTCTGTTTTATTTTACTTGACTCATGTTGACTTGATACACCCTTTAATAAATTTAATATTTCTTTTACGAAACTACTTTATTAATGATGTTTTAGAATTCTAAACTTGACTATTTCTACTAGTTTATGTAGCTAGTTAAAGGGCACTAAAAAAACTGTAACTCCGTCTTAATTCGCAAAATGGACAAATAAATTGATATTTTTTTTAAAAAAAAATACAGGGGCCAAGTAAAATGAAAAATGAGAAAGTAAATCGAGTACACTATTATTGAAGATGTTCTTCTTGGTTAACTAATTAGAGAATTAATTAGGATGGTGTATGTGCTTGATTAATTTAATTACGATTAATTAGTTGTAATGGCTATTTAATACATCGTGGTTTATGCATTATGGATTGGATTGTAAATTCGTAATCACGTTAGACTTATGACTTATGAGTATCCAAATTCCAAATGTTTAAAACGTACATTTAGTACAATGTGTGAGCTTAATTATACGTGGGAACACCCAAATAATTGAAGGTAAAAACTTGTGCGGATCTGTTTTTTTCTTTGGTGAATAATTAGGAAAAAGAAGGATACTTGAAATATGTACTCTGTACTCCCTCCGTTTCATATTATCTTATACGTGTTAATGTAATTGATTTATATTTTAATTAAACTAATCATAAAAACTAAAAGACAAAATTCCTATGAATATCATAAAATGTATGTTTGACAAAAAGATTAATATTATAAATATAATGTCATGAAATTATAAAATATTTGATAAAAAGATAATCTATCGAGTCTAACTTAAAAAAATAGCTTGCAATGTAAAATATCAAGTCAATATTCCTAAAACAAAATGAAATTGAAAATATAGCATAAATTATAAATTCAAAACCAAAAATTCAAAAAGGGATCCTTCTATCTGAAAGAGTTTCCGAAGCGAGCGAGTTCCCTATTCCGTATCTCGATCATCTTATTTCCTTCGTTTCTAATTTGCATGTCTTTCATTCTAAATTGTTCATAACATTAGAAAGTCGTGGAGTGCATAAGCCCCTTTAGAGAGAGGGCGACTTTCTTTTTAACATAGTACTCTTATGTTAAATTTCAACATAACATACATAAATATGATTTAAAAGAAAAGGAACACGTGAGTCCATAACAAAATTATACTAATGAATTTTCTTTAGATGATAAATTTTTTTTGGACGAAATCACATGAAGTAAATGTTGAGATTGAGAAGTAAATTAAATATAAACACTATGAAATAAAAAAAACTATATTTTAGATAAAAAGAATTTAAAATAATAAATATAAAAAAATAAAAATAAAAAGTAGCTTGTAATTATACCATGTAATTCCAACAATTCACAATCCCCTCCCTGTGAAATAGAGAGAGTAATTACATCAAAATTACTTGTTGACCAAACTGATAGTCGCAATTAAACCAAATTCAATTACCAAAATGGCTTTCCAAACAGGCCTTAGTTTAATCTTCTCCTTAATTAAATATATATATATATTTTTAGGTGCCAAATAAAAGAAGCAAAACCTTGGCTCCCATGACCAGAAGGATACTCTTTAGGCCTTCTTAAGCTCTATTTCTCCATAAAGCAACAAACTTTGGCTAATTTTGAGGTCAGTTACATGCTGGGTTAATACATCAGATGGTCACTCAACTATCCAGTCTTTTCTCAGAAAATCACTCACATGGTGACATTTTAGTGAAAATTAAAAGTTGAGTGACTTTCTGAGGCAAAAGTGAATAGTTGAGTGAGCATATGAGGTATAAACCCGTTACATGCTTAGCTTTCTTTTTTTGCTGCTTATAACTTAATGTCTGCTCAATGCTGGTTCAATATTATGTGTTTTTGTTCTTGTACATGGTTAATCTTTGAAAAACAGCAAATCCCATTTCGTTTTTCATGTGGGTTTGAAAATCAGTCCCAAAAAACTAAAAAGTTTGCTTATTGGTTGATGCATAGCAACTTCGCGTAAGGATAACTCAACAGCCAATAAATGAAAAATTTGAGTCTCTAATTATTTTCAATTCTTACTTGAAATCATATGTCTAAGCTCAACATCGTCAGAAATTGGCTTTTTAACTCAGCAGTGGAAAAACTTTAAACAATAGACCTTGCATTTGTTGTCTTGGATTTTCAATGATTAATGTTGGTCATGGCCTGATGCCCCAAGGTGTTTTTCTTTATCTCAATAACAGGCGAGAACATATTATTGAAGATTCAAAGGAAGAACATGAGGACTTCAAGAGGTTGGATTGATGACAAATGGCTTGAAGTTAAGGGAAAGAAAGATATAAAGTCGTTCATAAGCTCGAGTTTAACTGATGTATCCAAGTGCAGTATCAAAGAGCATGATAAGTGCAAAAAGCAGATGCTCCCAAGCTTGTGGCACCTGAAGACAACAAAATGGCGTCACCTTCTAAACACTCAGCTGAGAAGCAAGAACTGAAAAAGTGATGGTGTATTGATTTTCTTGCAGGTAACAAGAACTGATTTCAGACAATTCTACAAGTGATAATTCTGGCGTCTAGCAGTCGTTAGTTCTTTTTGATAATGGTGAAATACTTTTGACACTGGGTAAATTTTGACTTGTAAGTAACTTTCAACGGTGCTTGATTTGCCTTTGTAAATGTATAGGTCTTTGACAGCAAAACTTGGAAAAGGCATCTTTTTTTTTTACCCCTCCCTAGGAACCCCCACCTTTTCGCTCCCTTGGTGACTCGAACTCACAACCTCAGGGTTGGAAGTGGAGGGTGCTTACCATCTGAGCGCACTCTTTTGGTTACTATATGAAATTTTAGACACTATGTCTAAAGTTTGATTTTGTCTAGTCTAACTTCAGACACGGCATGTCTGAAATGGTATATGTGCAAAAAATTTAAAAAGATGAGTACAAGTTAAATGACGGTATCAAAACACCCACCCCGTGATGTTTTTACTATTGTGTTTGTGGAGATAGGTACATGGGTAGTTCAGAGTGGAAGTTCCGAATCGTGCACGCACTCCCTCCACAATATAAAATAACCCTAGCATTCAAATCGAACACAAAAAGGCGAATTGCCAACAAAGGAAGAAATCAAATGCCATCAAAGCAGATGGATGTTGTTGATGAGGTGAGTTCTTTTGTTAACCACATTTTTGTTGTTTGGCTAAGAGGTGTATAATTCCTATGCTTAATTTACTTTAATTGTTAAAAATGTGTTGGACCTAGTGGGAAAATTGAAGCGCGCATTGCTATGGTATTTGAGCCAAGGGTCTATTGAAAACCACCTTTCCACTTCTGAGGTAGGGGTAATGTCTGCATACATTGTTCCCTCCCAGACTCCACTTTGTGGGAGTACACTGAATATGTTGTTTGTTGTCATTGCTATAGTATTTGGTTGTAATAGAAAGTCAAATTTGTAGTCCCTTTTATTCAGACACCAGTTGATTTATTCAGAGAGTTATTTTGTCAAACATGATGGGAATGCTTAAAAGTACTTGGCTCATCTGTCCCTTCCTCTACTTGAAAGTATCAATTTTATTAGTAATTGTTTGTAAGTAGTAGATAGAAGAAATCAAAAGTTTTATCTTCTTAAAACTCTTGGTTGAAATGTCTAATATTCAAATACTATGATCACTCTTTGTTGTCCTGTCTGTGTCCCTGTTGTCACTTCTCAGAGGAAATACTTGCTGATATTCTCAGGAAATTACCTGTGCGGTCTCTTCTTCATTTCAAATATATCACTAAATTTTGGAAAACATTGATCTTCAAGCCTTACTTTAAGATGAAGCATCTCAAATATGCTAAGAATGACCAAAATTCCCAAAAATTTCTTATTTGCCAGAAGTGCCACAAGGATTGTATATTTTCAATCTATTGTTGTCTTGTATTGCCCTTCAAACTCTAAACCAGGGTTTTGCGCAATCAATTGATTTTGCAATGGCTTATCACGGTTTGTGATAATAATGTGGATTTCGACACACCCAACATGTTGCTATGTAATCTCTCCACAAGAGAATTAATAGTACCTCCACATCCACGATTTCGCCTAGAGGAATTTTGGGATTGCCTTATGACTCAACTAGTGGTAACTATAAGATCCTTATTATTCACGATGTCAAAAATAGTGGTGAATAAGATGAATACCAACTACCTAATGAAATTCTCACACTGAAAAGTGCTCTCGGAAGAGAAACTGATACGCATCCTTGTAGCATTAAGAATGTGTTGTCTGGTATGCATTCTTTGGCATTTCAAAACAAATTATTTTGTGGTTTCATTTAGTATTTCAAATTAAGTGAACAGAGAAATATTGTTTTCTGATTTTTCCATTATCATGTTACAACCTCTTGATTCTTATTAAGTTATCTTTTGATCGCTGATTTTTTGGTTTCAATTACTAAAGCTGTCGGATTGCTTTTTTCATGTTCCCAGAGAGAAACAGCATGGACTTTTTGTTTGCTAAGAAAAGAAGTGGTTAAACTCTCTTCTCCTTTACCTATTATTCTTTGTCTAGTCTTATATACTGATTGTTTCGAGTAATGCACTGTTTATTTTTAGTACTACGGAACGGCCTCATAGCTGGATTGATAATTAATACTCTGAATTAATCAATTCAAAATTTGCTGATTAGAGCTGTTTACAATTGCAATATTATAAAGGACGGGTCTTCTGGGCCGTGAGGTTGGCTCAAGTGCAATCCCACAAGTGGGGTCTGAGGAGGGTAAGGTGTACGCAGCTATTACCCCCCTTTACCTTTGTGGGACAGAAAGGCTGTTTCGATAGACCCTAGGCTCAAAATTGCATTGCATCGCATGTTTGAAAATTTCATACAACTTAACAAGGAACTGCAAGTTATCAGCAGCAGAAACACACTTGTATGATCAGACAGTTCTTGCTTACATAAATACCTTAATATGGCTTTATTCTTGTACTGACTGGGCTGTACAATTTCCTCTTTGCTTAAAAAGGAAATGGGTGCTGATAGATCAAAGACCTACAAACCTTGTTGCCACCTAATAGATGAATTTTGTCCCTGTTTTGTGGCTTCAACGCACTTGTCATTACCTCGTTACTAAAAGGTGGAGCATCGATGTTACCCGTTTTCATTTCGTGGAAGTCCTCAACAGAGGAAAGGCGCATTCTGCTTCCATTTGGCCTGAACGATCTGGAATGGAGATCACTCATTTATTTTATGCTGATGATGCTCTTATATTTTGTGAGGCAGAGGAGGCACAGATTAGGCATTTAAGAGATATTCTCACTATATTCGAGGCCATTTCAGGTCTCCATGTCAACTGGTTGAAGAGTCATCTCTTTCCTATCAATAATGTTGACAATCTGTCTAGGATAGCTGAAACATTGGGTTGCCAGGTAGATTCACTACCAACAAAATACTTGGGACTACCTTTGGGAGCAAAGAACAAAGAGCTGGAAGTGTGGAATGTGGTGTTGGAGAAATGTGAGAGGAAACTAGCCAAATGGAAAAGCCAGTACCTGTCTCTGGGTGGCAGAGTAACACTCATCAAATCAGTGTTGGATGGTCTACCCACCTACATGATGAGCTTATTTCCAATCCCCAAGAACATTGAGAAGAAAATTAATAGGCTACGGAGAACTTTTCTATGGCAGGGTAACAAGGAAAAGGGAGGCTATAATCTGGTAAAGTGGGATGCACTCACACTCAATAGAATCCAAGGAGGCTTAGGCCTGAAGAACCTGAGTCTACAAAACAGTTGTCTACTTCAGAAATGGTTATGGAGATTTTGTACTGAAGACAAAGCCTTATGGAGAAGATTCATTGCAGGCAAATATGGTTTATATAATCAATGGACAACTGAAGAGGTTATGGGCACTTTTGGATGTAGTGTTTGGAAGACCATTAGAAGATTATGGCCACATTTCAGAAGCAACATATGCATCAGTGTGGGGGATGGTCTAAAGACACAGTTCTGGAATGAAATATGGTTAGGGGAAGACAATTTGAGAAACCTATTTCCTCATTTGTATACCCTGAGTTTGCAGAGTAATGCCACTGTAGCACAAGTCTAGAGTCAACAGGGTTGGGATCTAATTTTTAGAAGAGCATTAAACGATTGGGAAATTGAGGAAATTGCCAAGTTATTAGAGGTCGTCAATAATTTCCCAGGTACATCTCCAAAATCTGACAAGCCAATATGGAAAATACACAAGCAAGGGGTCTAGACAGTGAAGTCATGCTATTGGAAGATGAACTACAATATTTCATTGACTGAGAGATGCCCATGGAAACTAATTTGGAGGGTGAAATGTCCACCGAAAGTCCCATGTTTTATTTGGCTACTGATTAGGAAAGCATGCCTTACTCATGAAGCTTTACATAAAAGAGGCATGCATATCTGTTCGAGATGTTTTTTGTGTGAACACGAAGCTGAGGTAAACAATCATCTGTTCATTCACTGTCAAACAGCTGCAAGGCTGTGGAATACGTTTTTGTGCATTCTGAGGATTAGCTGGGTGATGCCAAAGATTACTTTGGAGGTCCTGAACAGCTGGCCAGGAGTTGGAAGTAGAGGCAAGAAGGAAGAATGGTGGAAGCTCATCCCAGCATGTATCTGGTGGTCCATATCGAAGGAAAGGAATGCTAGGTGTTTTGAAGGACAAAAAATCAATTTCAGAGGATTAAAACAAACTGTATTAGTCTTCTATTTTTTTGGTGTAAACAAGACTTGGTGGGGGATGGGGTAGAATTAGTTGATTTCTTAGGGAACTTGCAATCTGATTACCATTATGGAGGTGTGCTCATCACACTATGGGATGTAAGTTTCCAATTCATCATCTCTTGGATGATGAATCTTTTGTGAATACAAAGTTACCCTTGTCTCAAAAAATGAAATATTATTATACTCCTCGTTGGCACAGAAAATATGATTAATATTGTGAACAAATTTAAGTTTCTATTACGGAAGTGGATTTGTTTTTGTCTTTTGTTGAATTTTTTTCACAGCTCTACAGATAATTTGATATGCCAAAGATATTTTTCATGTTTAAAAATACATTTAACTTACATATTAACTAATCGATTACGATAAAATGAATTGAGTTTTGCATGTTTTTTCTTTCATCACTAACCCCGACCTGACATGAGCATGCAGGTTTTTTCTTTCTTCACTAACCCCGACCTGACATGAGCATGAAACGGGTTCAAGATCGGATTTTTTATTTTAATTTTGGAATAAATTTTCTGTGACTAATACTGTTGTAACACTAATTTTGTTTAGTGTAAAGGCTAAAACTCAAAAGCTTAAGTATTTTGTTTCTCCCTCTTGTTGCTTCCACATGTCACAAAGAAGTTGAAACGAAAACCCAGAGCTCAGCCTTTTGCTTGTGTTGGTAACAATGGCATTTGGCTTTTTCTCCCTCCTTCTCTTTCTTCTTTTCTTGTTCTTTTACTCTTTACTCAATCCTTTTCCCTAACTGTCACTGCTTGTAGACAAAAGACCCAACTCAGCATTCTCTGGCTTTTTTCTCAAACTCAGTTTCTTCATAAAGCAACTAACTTTTGCTATTTTTGAGATCAGTCAGTACTAGTTACATGCTTAGCTTGTTTTTCTTGAATTCCAGGTTCTTTTTTGCTGCTTGTTTTCTTTTCCAATCCTAAGCTATTTGATGTAAGTGTGATCACTTGATGTCTGCTCAATGCTGGTTCAATGTTCTGTATTTTTGTTCTTGTACATGGTTAATCTTTTTGGAAATCAGCAAACCCATTTCTCTTTTAAGTGTTTTTGTTCTAGTCACGTGCTTAGCTTGTTTTTCTTGAATTCTGGGTTCTTTTTTGCTGCTTGTAAGTGTGAGCACTTGATGTCTTCTCAATGCTGGTTCAATGTTGTGTGTTTTTATTCTTGTACATGATTAATCTTTGAAAATCAGCAAACCCTATTTCATTTTTCACTTGGGTTTGGGCTTCATTGTTGTTTTTCATTGTGAATTTGATCCTTGGTTGGTAATTCTTGAAAAAAATTATCTGTTCTTAGTAGCTGAGCTGTTGAGAGTTTTTCTGGAATTAAGGTTGGTTTATCTTTGGATTAAGCAAAATTCTGTCTGTGTTTCATTTTGGGGTTGTGGTTTGATTATGTTTTTTCATTTTTTTATATGATCATTAGGTGCTAATTGTTGGAAAAATCTGTTCTTTGTATCTGATGTTCTTTGTTGCAATCATTTATGTTTGTTTGATCGGGTCCTAAATTGTAACAGAACTAAGGAGGATTATGTTTGCTCATGATTCTTTAACCTAAAATGATTCTATGTTTCTGGAAGAAGGTGCTTAAGAACTGGGCTATTTTTCGATTAATCCAAACTGTTTCTCTGTGGCATTAGGATGGATACAGATAGTCATGTATTTAGTTCGTGGGAAGAGCACGTTGTTTCTCAGGGGAAGGGCCGTCGTATTGTGCACTACAACTTGAAGGATACCTCAGGGGAGTTAATCCTTGCTGTAGTGGGTACTGAAGGAAGCTCAAGGAATATGATATATGTTGTCTCAGAGGATTATTTGGATGCTTTTGGGCATACAAGTACCATAAATTCTGACACAATGTGGCGTACAAGAAAAGGAGTAGTGGAATGGCTGACATTTTTTATTTCAAGGCATCACCAATCACCACCTATTTCAAGTATGTATAATCATGTTGCAGTCTAAGATTTCAGTTACATGTGATTTGCAGTATTTATTGGCGTACATGTACATCAAATACTCTCATTTCTAGTATTTAGCATTTCCTGAAGAAGTTGATCATAGAATATTGGCTGCTGGCTACACCCGATCAATCTAGAGATGGCAGATGTCTTGTGATCATGTCTAAAAGCAACTGTGTTCAAGTTCTGCGAATGACCAAACTTTATCAAGTTGATATCGGTCTTACTTTTTGTGAACTATTCATTTTCTACAGTGCTTTTCTAATCTAATTTGAAGATGAAAAATCCCTTTTTGATGAGTTTGTAGATGAAAGAATCTTACGCTTTGACAGGAAAGAAACTAAATTATGTCGTGATTATTGTTTCCATAAAGAAGCCTCCCTCCCATGGTTTTTTTTGGGGATAGAGCAGTGGGAGATGGCGAAAAGTTATTTCCAGTTCCATTTTTATTTTGCGATTTTTGTTCCCAATTTCAGTTTTCCAGGCACAAGCTGAATTTTCAATTTAGTTGTGCATCTGGATTTTACCTAGAGTGGTGTACTGATGGTAGTTCACAGAAATGGATAGTCCTTGTTTGAAGAATAAATGAGAACTTATCCTCCCAAGTTATTACTTCAGTATGCTTTGTTATTACAAGGAAAGTATACTTTGTGTTCCTTGTTCTAACCACAGTCTCCTGTGTGTTGTTGTACTTATAAATGTGCAGCGCGCAAGTTTATGGTTTAGTATAATATTTTGAGTCATTCAATCCTAAAGCCTAAATTACTATGTGATTCGGACTTCAACTGTTCTGTTTAATTGTTGAAACACATAACTTATGTAGAACAATAGGGGGGGGGGGGGCTGAAGAGAGGCATCTTCACAGTGAAAACATGCTATTTGAATATAAACTCCTCCCAAAAGTTAAGGGTTTCCCTTGGACAACCCTAAACAACTATTGCATTGCCCTGCGACAGATGACCTTTGACTATGTTTTTGGACATCTTTGGAATTAGCTGGACAACCACCCTCATCCTAAAACGAGCATTTGAAAGTTGGAGTTCATGGAAGTGACAAGAACATCAACAAGATCTGGCATTGAGCATGGAGAAGCATTGGGAACCCTAATTTTTTTCCTTCAAAGTTGTTTCTTTTTCCGTCCCCTGTCCCAACATAGCGTTTCACTTTCCGTTCTTCATTTATTTAGGTGATTATCAACATGTGTATGGAGACTAGAGAGGAAGATTGCTTAAATAAAATATTCATTTTGTAAGTGAAGCATGTAATAATCAGTTGGATTAGAACAATTGCTCATGGATCCAATACATCGATTTTTGAACTTAGAGTGCCAAGATACATTATTACCTATCACATTACACAACATACGGATCAAGAACTGGGTGTATACTCATTACTTAACTGCTTGAACTTTTCATTTTCAATGTTACACCATGGCGACATGACATGGATGTGGGCTAAGTTGCGTGGACTCTCCACTTTTGATGTTGCGACCATGTCGGATTCCTCAAAAACACACTGCTTTTGGACAAACCAACATGCACCGCACCCATTGATATTTTTGAAGAGTCCGAGTAGCATAGGGTGTGAGTGTGATATCCGAATTGGTCAACTAATTTTGGATACTTTGACCAAAATCACGGAGAAATTCGGGATAGATATAATGATTTCTATAATCAAAACAAAAGCTAAGGTGAAATTGAATAAAATGAGTGTCTTGTATATAGAAATTTCTATGTTAGTCTCTTTCCTTATATCTCCTTCTAGAATTTTCCTTTTGATCAATAAGTTTTCGTCATAACACCTTGTAAGATTTCCATGTAATGCCTTATAATTTGAACCTAAACTCTACTTTTAGATATTTGAATTATTTTTGTCAAATCCCCGCACCCTTGTCTGTACTTAGACCCATACCCCTATATTTTAAAATTTAGATCATGAAGGATCTGATCTCTAGATTCGCACCCGTGTCGAACAACTGCTCACAAGTCCGAACCACTTAGATGTTGGAGCGCAATTCTTATCGTTCTATTGGTTTTGTTATTATTCATATATAGCAGCCAACATAAATTTTGCGCATCCTTACATGTTAAGTTTTGAAACATATTTTAATCACTGTGAAATTGACACCTCACTAGGAAACTCCTTCTCTTTTGATGTCATTAACATCATCAGAGAAATTCTTTTTTTTTAGTAAGTTAACATATTTTCTATCTTAAATAATTAAAAGAATTTTTACATGAGTTATTTTAAGAAGATCCACGACAATCTTACTTCATGCTTCACAATTTAGTTTGTTATCATGATTAAGAAGCTCCTTATATCTAGGTTTTGGGCTGCCATTAATATAAAGCTATAGTATAAACGGTAAAGGAGAAGATAGATTCAACAACATTCAGAAAATCAAAGAGAGCTGCATAGCAACTTTCTACTTTTGGTGTAAAGAACATTGTATAGAAAATGCTGAACAATTAGTAGATCTTTTAGGATTACTGTAATTAGTCTCTTGTTCTAGCTTGTTACTACCTTTTTGGAGGTCTCCAACATACTTTAATGCTGAGGAATACAACATTACTAGTTTAAAAAAAAAAAGGAGAATCCTAATAGGGAAAAGATACTATCTTTAATTCTTTTTGACAAATACTATCTTTAATTCACAATGTTTTGAATCTATTAAAATTGTATGGGAACTCTGCGTATGTGAGTTTTCTATACATCTCCGGTTCCAAACCCGGATAAACAAGAAGATCCAAAGAGGGTTTTACTAGGTGGAGGACCAGTTTAAAATTCATCCCAAATGAATCCTTTGAATATTGGATTAAGGTCTATATAGAGGTGAATTGATATATAGTATTCATATAGCTGATTCAACTAGGTCATTTTCTTCTTTTCTTCGAGAAAAAGCATAAAAGAAGGGGTAAGCTCATAAAACATGGTCTTATCTCTAGTTCATCTTATCGACTTGCCAATGTCAATAAGCTTTTATTGTGGGGGGAGAGGGAAACTCCGAGGCAGAGCCAGGATTTTAAGTTTGTGGGTCTGGGTTCTAGTCTTTCTAAGTTATTGGTTTCTAAATTAATAATTTGTACATATTCAATGAATATTTAAACGCAAATCTAGGATTTGGACCAAAGCTATTGGGTCCGGCCAAAGCTATAACCAAAATTTTAATTCCGCCCTTGGAGGGAGTTTCCATCAGTACTTAGATACTAGAAGGGCTTATTCTATTTTAGTGGATGTTTTGGACATAAAAATGTGAAATTCGTAAAAATAAAAAAAGTAGTATTTTTGATAAAAAGTTTATAAGTGGTAATTGGAAATTGAAGTTGTATTTGGACGTGAATACAACTTGGAAAAATGTTGAATTTTTATGAGTGATTTGGAGTGAAAATGTGAAAATGTGAAAACATGTATATTTTAGCAATTCTTTGTCCAAACATGATTCCGGAATACAATTCCAAGAAAAAGTGGAATTATTCATGGCCAAACAGGCCCTTAAAAGATTTGGACGGGACAATGTTTGAAAGAATAGATAAAGGGGAAACTTCAACCTCTTAATTAGTTTAGGCGCTAACATTGCCTTTGACTTTTTTGATGAATATCTATCTTCCTGCCGCTGTTTCTTTCTTAATTTTGTGTGCGGTATGATGGAAAATGTTTTCCATTGAAGTATTAGATTACTTGAATATTTACCTGATACAAGGAATTTGAGTACAATTAAGGGTGGGACTATGTAATACCAGAATGCAACACCGAATTGTGTTACACAAAAGTGGTCTCTTCCACGTGTTTGACTGCACTTGTGGTAAACACAAAATAAATACAACCATTACTCAGTAACTTAATATTCTCAATGTGGTGTCTAACCTTCTGAGTCCATCTTTCCTCTATAATACTTTTAATAGTGTTTGTGGAGAGATTGAGGTAAAAGTTTTCACAATTGAAATAGAGAAAAAAAGAAATCGAGATAAGAGTTTCCTACTATACTATGCCATCCTTGTTTTCTCTGATAAAAGTCTGGAATGTATATCTTTGTTTTTCCTAATACAGTCGATTTTAGCTCTTTGATATATAAGGGAAAGGGGGTTTATATTTATCGACCTTTTGTTTAATCAGTCGTTGCTCTAGTTAATGGGCGAGATAATCGATGACGAATGTATGGTGTTGATGCTATTCCCCTTTCTTTTTCTTGATAGCATGTATATGTCTTTTCTGTGGGTATCATATAAAAGTTGATGGCATCCTTGCTCTAACGTGCAAGGGCGCAATCTCACCTCTTTTGAACTTCCATCCTAAACGAGAAAGGGGTTAAACGCAAGAAAATGATTCTTGGGGTGCAACACTTCCTTGGGTAAAGAGAAGGTCAATTGGCCCTTAAGTTGGGTGGTGGGGGAAAGGGAGTTGAGGGTCTACCCAAAACAGTCTCTCTATCTCTGCGAGGTAGAGTTAAGGATGGTGTGGGATTACACTGGTATGTTGTTGTTGCAATGGGGGTGTTTTATATAGCATTCAACGAATAATGAAGTCATCCTTCTTAAAAAGGTAATAATAATGAGTCTGCCCTTTCCTTGTTATCCCATATAGAATTTCACTTGAACAATTTATTTTATATCTCGATATTGCAAAGATCTATTGTGTTGAATGTGCTGTATGCAGTTTGGATCTTCCTCTTTATCTTTTTCTTCCCTTTTTCAATTTCCCCTTATGCATCTATATGTGATCCTTAATATCATGCATGTTCGGTAATCCTATTAATGTTGATGCATTTTTCAACGTCTTCTGTATGCTTTGCTCTTAATTGACATTGGTGTATATGTTTTGTGTTGTGCTTTGATCTTCATGTAGATAACAATTAATTACTAGCCAATTATAGATCGGGATCATTTATACTAGACTTTGGTTTGATGTACTTGGTAAATGTTGTCATTATATTGTTGTCATATTTCAGCAATGAATTCTTTGTTCTTCTTGATGATTTTATGTACATGGAGAATTTAAAGCTTCTGTGCTCATAAAGATTAAGATTACACCTGATATATGATCTACCCCATAGCCGACTATGGAATTGTAGGCCTTGAACGTCCTTGTTTTAAGCTGAATCCCCAGTAAATTGTCGTATAAGCTGCAAAGTTGCTTATGATTTTTGAGTTGTTGATGCTGTATAAAATTAGATCTCTGTAGAAAGAATGCTAAGTCTAGTAATTATAAATTATTTTATCTAGACTTTAATCTATTTCACATTTAGTAAATTAGACTTCCTTTATCTTGTAGATACCCCGAGAAGAGAAACGAGAAGAAGTGCTTCAATGGCTGGTCACATATCTGATGAGGTCTCACAAAATATAACCCGAGAAGATCCTTCAACGCAAGGACCTAGGGGGTACTCGAGGTACCTTAATCAATGCAACTATAACTTAATTTTATATTCTATAACTTATGATCTACTTACGTATATTGACTTGTCCGTTCTCCCGTCACCCTGTTCATCATCACCTTTGCTTGATTTATAGGAATGGGTTCCTTCCTACAAAGTTGCAGGCTCTGATAAATTCGGCATGAGATGCACAGGACGCCTCACAGTTCGGCCCCGGCCTCTGGAGGATTCTTCTGTCTATTCTTTTGAACTAGGAGCTGCAGTTGATGCTTGGTGGTCTGACGGATGGTGGGAAGGTTTTGTTGCTGGATTTGACGTCTCTGGAAGAGGTCATCTTCAGGTTTACTTCCCGGGTAAGAAATAACAGTCCCCAAAAACTAAAAAGTTAAAATAGAAACAGAAAACAAGAAATAAAAGGAGAATTCTTGATTATTAGTTGATGCATAGCAACTTCACGTAAGGATAACTCAACTGCCAATGGATGCAAAATTGGAGTCTCTTATTATTTTAATTTCTTACTTGAACTCATGGCTAAGCTCAGCATTGTCATAAATTGGCCTTCTAACTCATCAGTGGAAAAAGTTCTAGCTAATTTGTTGTCCGTAAGTTTAAATGATCGATGTTGGTCATGGACTAATGCCCCCAATGTGTTCTTTTTATCTCAATAATAGGCGAGAACATATTATTGGAGATCCAAAGGAAGAATGTGCGGATTTCAAGAGACTGGGTTGATGACAAATGGGTTGAAGTTGAGCGAAAGAAAGACATAAAGTCATTCATTAGCTCGAGTTTAACTTGTTTATCCAGGTGCAGTATCAATGAGCCGGGGAACTGCGAAAATCAGATGGCTCCCAGGCCTGTGGCACCTGAAGACAACAAATTGGCTTCAACTTCCAAACACTCAGCGGAGAAACAAGACACTAATGCGCTTAAACTGAAAAAGCGATGGTATATTGATTTTCTTGCAGGTAACAAGAACTGATTTCAGAAAATTGTACAAGTGATAATGCTATCGTCTAGCACTCGTCAGTCCTTCTCGATAATGGTGAAATACTTTTGGCATTGTGGGTATAGTTTGACTTGTAAGTAACTCTCACCGGTGCTCGATTTGCCTTTGTAAATGTATAGGTCTTTGACAACAAAATATGGAAAAGGCATCTTATAGAGCTATAGGCAATCACTCCTTTTTTTTCCCCTCCTTAGGAGCTCCCACCTTTTCGCTCCCTTAAGTCTCGAACTCACAACCTCAGGGTCGGAAATGGAGGGTGCTTACCAAGTGCACTCTTTTGGTTAGTATATGTATGTGTTTTATAAATTTGCCAAGAAGTTGGCATGTTCTTGTATTGTACACTCTCTCTTATCGGTTATGCATAAAAGTTGTAACTTTATGAAGTTTCCTCTGAGTATGTGTTTGCTATGTTACTCTGACTCTCCAAAAATGTTGCCCCACCTGTTTGTCAGACTCCTTTTTCTTGAAAATCTATTTACCACTTTTTTCATTTTAGAAGATGTGCAAAATGTTCTAACAGTTTATCAGCAGCAGAAACACACTGGTATGATCAGATAGTTCTTTGCTTACGTATGGCTTTATTCTCATACTGATTGAGCTGCACAATTTCCTCTTTGCTTAATAAGGAAATGGGTGCGGATTGATCAAAGATTCACAAATCTTGTTACCTCCTAATCGATGAGTTTTGTCCCTGTTTTGTTGCTTCAGCACAGTTGTTGTTCCCTTGTTACTAAAAGGTAGTGCATACGGCGATGTAAACCGTTTTCATTTCTTGAGAGTCCTCGGCAGAGGAAAGGTGCAATCTGCTTCCATTCGGTCGGCCAATCCGGAAGAGATTCACATAGCGATTATTAGTCCAAATGAAATATTATTATATTCCTCGTTAGCATAGAAAATATGATTAATTTTGTGAACAAATTAAGTTTTCTATTACAGATAGTGGATTTGTTTTTGTCTTTTGTTGAATTTTTTTTCACGGCTCTATAAGTGATTTGATAAGCCAATGATATTTTTCCGTGTTTCAGAATATATAACCGACATGTTAACTAATCAATTATGATAAATTGGACCTAAGTTTTCAGGGTTTTTTTCTGTACCTCGACCTGATATGAGCGTGAAACGGATTCAAGATCTGATTTTTTAGTTTAATTTGGGAAAAAAGTATCTGTGACTAATATTGTTGTAACACTAATTTTGTTAGTGTAAGGCCAAAACTCAAAAGCTTCAGTTTTGTGTTTCTCCCTTTTGCTTGTGTTGGCACTTGTCAACAATGGCATTTGGCTTTTTCTCCCACCCCCCCGTCTCTCTCTTCTGTTCTTGTTCTTTTACTCTTTACTCTATCCTTTTCCCTAACTGTCACTGCTTGTAGAACAAAAAAAACAACTCAGCATTCTCTGGCTTTTTCTCTAGCTCAGTTTCTCCATAAAGCAACAAGCTTTTGCTATTTTTGAGGTCAGTCAGTACTAGTTA
>JAJOOS010003992.1:0-17896 GCA_029582725.1 Solanum chiquidenum
ATTAAAAAAAAATGTAACAACTTTAGAGAGCCTTATAACATCGATTTTGGCCATCTAAAATCAAGTTTCTTCTTCCTTTCGAAAGTAGTATTTTCAAGCACTTTTAGACTCGAACTACTGAAACTTTTAAACTCTCAAAATGTAGTGGTTAATTCCAAAAAAAAATATACTTTTAGATCCCACAAAATGGTGTTCGGAAACTAAGGAAAAGACTGCATGTTTTACACTAAAAAAATCTGCTTTGTAGAGCATGTTAAAAGCTGTATTTTTACACTTAAAAAACAGCAATTTTAAAGCTAAAAATCTGCATTTTTTGAACTTCAAAATCTGCATCATATAACTCTCATAACAAAGTACTTTTTGTTCCAAATAATACACATTTTTTGCACCTAAAATCTGCACACTTGGGACCTAAAAGAAATGAGTTTTAAACTAAAGAAATCTGCACATTTTACACTTAGAAAATCTGTTGGATAAAGTTGTTAAAACTCCAGATTTTATTTCTTATTAAAACTACAATTTTCAAGCTAAAAATTACACTTAACAGCCTGCAAAAGGGTTGTGTTTTGGGCCTCAAAAAACCTGCACTTTTACACTCAAATCATGCACACTTTGAACTCAAATTCTGTACCCTTTTGAGCTCAAAATGCTGCACCTTTTGAGCTCAAAATGCTGCATTTTTGTGGCTCGATACACCACTCTTAAGCTCTCAAGAAAAGTGATATCTTTAACCTTAAAATGTGCACTTTGAACCACCGAAATATGCACTTTAGTCTACCCAAAGTTACACTTTAAACACTTGTTTAAAAGAGAAAAATCTGAAAATAGATTCATGACATTCGAAAACATTATTTGCAAGTTAAACTTCTTAAAAAAAAGAAACTCATGCTCTCATAACTAAATAAATGTTGAGTAACAAACAAACTTAATTATAAAACAATGATTTAAGCCAAGTGACTATACTAAACCCAATATCTATAAAGGGCGGGAGGGTTAATGACTACGTCTTACCATCGTTCTTAGTTGGCTTATAAAGTCAAACACAAATAAAGCAAACATAAATATAAGCGCAAAACACCGTGTAAAACGTCAGTCAATATGAATGTATGCATATATGAAAGAAACGTGAAGCTTTGAAGTAAGGAGGAAGCGCTGGACGCTATTGACGCGAAAGTGGGCTGCTAGACACGAGCTTATACGGCTATTAGTCGCTTCTCTGGTTTGGGAAGAGATGGAGTCATATACTAACTCCAAATGCGCTCCCGAGTGTACATGTGAGATAAAGAAATAAGATGAAAATGTTAGCAAGTGGGCTTCCAGGATTTGTCAGGAAGCTTATTAAAACATAGAAAAATTTAGAGATGTGTTCCTACCGCATGAAGTGAGCTAAGGATGTTTGCAATTGTCTATTGAAGCATGTGAATACATATGTTTATTCTTTTTTAGTCTAACAAAGGAAACAAACAATATAACACATAGTTTCCAAAGAGAAACACAACTAGTATTTATACCTAGTTTCTAAGGAATAAAGAGTGGTTGCTATAAATACTTCTACCGGCTGTTAAGTAAAGCTAAAGTAGTCTTAGTCTATCTAATTCACAAGGTGCAGCAACAGCTATGTACCAACTGATCACGTGCGACATCTTATTGCTGTTGACATATCTTGATATTTCAAACTCTCATAGGAATATCCTCGATTAAAGAACATAAAGATACACACTATGATTGTTTTAAAGTTTCAATATTTATTAACATATGAAGGCCCCGATGATAAAAATAGCAACTATTCCTTACTGATTCATAATATTATGAGATCCCGAGACACGAACAACTAACATGCTGATTCAAACATCCAAATAAATACAAAGGGGTGGACAACAAGACATCGAACATTGATTACTACCACATATCTTATAGATTAATAACAAGGAAAACCATACAAAAATGAGCAGAGCAATCAAACTGAACTAATCCTAGTAAAACAATGAAGACCAAGAAAACAAAGACGTTAGTGCATTACGATCATAATCACAATAAATAACACCTAACTAATGTTCATATGCTCATAAAAATGATAAAGAACTAAGCACATGCAGTGACTTGAATGAAACAAAAAAGAGTAGCTACAATTAAAACAAGACATGGAATATTTCACAGCCCACTTCATCACATTAATTTTAGGTATGCGTTAATTGAAAATAAGCTACCATTCGCATGGCGACTTGTTCTATGATTCATACCAAAGTATTAGATGTTCCATAGTTTTTCATTACTTTAGTATAGATCAAAGGAAAATAGAAAATTCCATAACTTAATCGAGATTCGAGAATTTAGACGCAAGGAAGATAACATTTATTCTGCTTGGAAAAATGTGAACAACACAACTACACAAAGTATATCAAATTGCCAGCAAACAAATCAGATAACTATTGAATCTGCTAATGCATTTTTTAGATTAAGTATTCTTAAGGAAAAATTACTATCCATGTTAACTCTTCATACACCTATATACATTAGGGAAAGTAACAGGGGTGTAGGGTGCCATCAATAAAAAAATATGAGAAACACTTTCAACTACATTGTAAACTCAGGGGAAAAAAAAAATTAAAGACGAGATGGTTACTGACCTTGTGTGGAGCAGCAAACAAGGGATTTGACGTCGAGAGATTTCGACTCTGAACTTCCTTGAAACTCGAATTCAAAACAGAAAACAGAGGGACAAGAAGAGAAAAGAACTTTCGAACTCTAACAAAAACTTGAAGTGGCTGCGATTTTTGCTTCTTTTGATCGATTTTTCGATTTTCTCACCGATTTCTGGATGTTGATCCGTGATCTTTTGGATGGGAAGACGCCATCCCTTTATAGGCGAAATCGGATTCAAAAATGCGAATTTGAAATCAATATATTCACCGGAAAATAGAGAGCTACTGCTACAGATCAAATCAACGTCACTTTTTTCAGATTTTGGAGCCGTTGGGATCAAGCATAGGCGGCGTAGGGGTCTCTTTTCATTAGAAACGAGATGATGGAGGAGTGGATGATGTTGGAGACCGTCGGATATTGTTGTTTTCCGGCGGTTCATGGCCGACCTGTATGGGAGAGGTCGAAGGAGGCATGGGGAAAGTGAGTGTGCAGAGGCATGGGGACAGTGAGTGTACAGATGCCTGGGGAAGGAGAAGACACTGTGAGGCCTCGTCCTTTTCTGGAAAAGTGGAGAAGAACATTCGTCTTGGGAAGTTGAAAGATTAGGGGGCGGTAGGGGTTGTACAATTTTGGGAAAAGATGAAAATGTCCTATTTAATTCGGGTCGTCTGATCGTTTGATCGGACGGCTAAGATAAATCAGAAATCAAAAGAAAAAGTTATATATATATATATATATATATATTAAATAATGGTAAAAGCTTAATTAACTAGGACTGTTAGATTTAACCGTAGGGTCAAGATTTAAGCTAAAGAAGCACAATCCATGTGCTCGCCTACATGGCACACATGGATTGGCCGGTTTAAGGGGACTTGGATTGCCAAAATTATTCAAATTAAATTCATTTAAATTATAATCTCTCCTTTATTAAATAGTCATAATTTATTAAGTTAAAAAAAATAATTATTTTGCAAGATTAGCTTTTTGATAAAATTAGTCACTCTTAAAAATTTAATTAATATAAATTAGTAACTCATTAATTAAATAAGCTTTCTAATTTTAATAAATGTACGAAAAATAATATCTATTGCGACAAAAGAAATTATATTTGAACAGAAATAGATTCAATTTTTAAGAACGACACTTATTTTTTTTAAAAAAATGAGAAAGTAAGTAGTAATATAATATATTTAATTTTTGTAAGAAATAATATTTATGAAATAAATTCATCAAGTAAAAAAAATAAATAATTAAAAAATCTTTTTGTATTCCTATAAAAATTTCATAACATATATATTTTATTATTATTATTAATTTATTTAAATGTGGAGAGCCAAAATTGGGTGTCAACAGCTTGCCCCTTTTATTTGTCCATGGAAGAGGGTAAAGAAGACGTGGACAAAGAAATATTGACACAATCCAATTTTAGGTGACCCACGAAAATACACTTTGAGCAATAACTTGGCAAAAATGTTTATGGAGTTATGGCCGAACTCTGGCTTCCGAGCTGCCTACATATCTCAGGTTTCATGAGAAATCAGGCCACATGTAGTTCGAGAACATAACAATTTTTTATTAAAAATTTGCCCCAGTAGCGAATTATGGTAATACTGAAATCTTTCGATGGTGAGGTTTGAAGAGATTGGCACGAATAGAGGGACGAGATATAGTTTTAAAGAACATGAATAAGAAATGCTTCGTAGCAATTTCTACTGGAGACTTATGGTAGAGGGATGATTTTTTAAAAGAATTCCCCAGTGTCGGGTTATAAAGAAGTGAGACCTGAGAGAGTTATCTGATCTTTTGAAAATCGAGTCGAGTTGAGTTTTGAAAGTGAATCCTTGACGTAGCTAGCGATGCTTAACATTGCACTAACTTGCCCTAGTTGGCTGCTTAAAGGGAGTTCCTTGTTGTAATGCTTTGTCCTGCAAAACATGTAAAAGGGTGAAAAGTACCTGTTGCAATTCAAAAATTATAAATTGAAATAGTAATGAAAAGAGTAGAGTGTAGATGTTCAAACAATTGTTGATGTCTCCTTTTGTATAGTGAATGTGATGTAGGTAAAGTAACTTGTAATGTAGAGGCCCTCGACTGGCGGGGCTTGTTGTAATGTAAAAGCCTGTATCCGGTTGTGTAAAGCTTGTAATGTAAAGCCTCCGGTTGGCGGGGCTGTTGTAATGTAAAAGCCTGGATCCGGTTGTATAAAGCTTGTAATGTAACATATTATTATTAGCGTATGACAGCGTCGCTATGCTTGCATGCCCCCGGTCGGTGGAGCTTCGGTGACGCCGCTACAATGTTAGTCTCCGATTGACGGAGTGTTGCTTATTTTGCTTATATATAGGCTCCGATTGGCGGACTTCGATCGATGTTTGCTGTGTACCGCCTCCGATTGACGGAGTTTGACGACATTTGCTATGTACAACCCCAGACTTGTGGAGTTTGGTGCTGTTAGACGGTGGTCCCCGATTGGCGGAGTTGTTGATGAGGTTAGATTACAAGCTCCAGTTGGTGGAGTTATTTTGAAAGAAAGCTAACTATCCTATTTTCCTACGAGGATCCTCTTTCTTCGGCATTTGATCTAGATCTTGAGCGTACCTGCAAAGATTTAAACAAAATATATTTTAGTCATAAGATGCAAGTTGAAGTATTTCCAGGAAATGAAGTAGAGAAAGGGTATTTTGGCTCATGATTGTGAGAAGTCGAATGGCGTTTCCGGTCAGGCCCCGAGACTTGATGTTATTTTCTTGATTCCTATGTTCCTGCACTCAAAGAAAATTTTAGTTTGGGAGGGGGTGTTGATTTGCATCGACTTACGGACCGAAGCCTCGTCACTAGAATCTTTCGGCACCTTGTCAGCACCGCACATAGTTTCTTAACCTAAAGACTTGGTAGGTGGATGAGTAGAAAGAAAAAAAAATATTTTTGAAAAGAATTAGCTTGTTTTTCTAGAAAATAAGTATAATACGTATGTATATATATATATATATATAGTAATTCTCCAGCGTTTTTAGATTATGACATGTTTCGAAGTCCATCGAGCTTTCCATTTTGTTGACTATATCCAACATATTCCTCCTGTAGCTTTACCCTTCTGATGAAGCTTTCCTAGCTTTTTTGCAGACACTGCGACGATCGATATTCTTTAATATTCTGAGTTTACGCTAACTATAAGGAATGCTTCCTAAGGGTATGCAGAGAATTGACAGAGCCTGACTCAGGCTGCCTACGTATCCCAAAAATAGGAATCAGATCATAACGTAGTTCGAATACAAGTGGGAGGTATAGAAGTATGTGATGCAATGACCGAGCTTGACTCAAGATGCGTATGTATCCAAGTGGAATCAGGTCGTAACGTAGTTCGATACAATTAGGAAAGTGAAAAATATGAAATGAATGTAAGAACATGTAATGCAATGACCGAGCCTGACTCAGACTGCCTACGTATCCAAGCGGAGTCAGGTCAGGACGTAGTTCAAATACAATAGGAAATTAAAAATGAAAGGGACCGAATCCGACAAGGATTGCCTAAGTATCCCACCGAGGGAATTCAAGTCGAGCGTAGTTCTAAATACATGGAAATGATGATTTTGGGTTTTCTAAGGGAGACCGGATCCGATGTGGGTTGCCTACGTACCCCGCCGTGGGAAGTCAGGTCTAAACGTAGTTCTGTTACAACAAAAAATGCGAAAGTACACAAAATAAACGCTAATCTTGAGTTCTTCAGATGTAGTATTTCTTGATGGCGTCTGAATTGATTGGCTTTGTGCTTACTCTGCCGTACATTTCTGCTAAGATTACCGCTCCTCCAGACAATACTCTATGAACCATGTAGGGTCCTTGCCAATTTGGTGCAAATTTCCCTTTGGCTTCTCCTTGGTGAGGAAGGATTTTCTTCAATACTAACTGCCCCGATGTGAACTGTCGAGGTTTGACTTTCTTGTTGAATGCTTTGGTCATTCTGTTTTGATAGAGTTGTCTATGACAAACTGCGTCCATCTTCTTTTCATCGATGAGCATTAACTGTTCATGCCTGCTACGTATCCATTTTGCATCGTCCAAACCAACCTCTTGGATAATCCTTAAAGATGGTATTTCCACCTGAGCAGGTATTACTGCTTCTGAACTATAAACCAACATATAAGGAGTTGCCCCAGTTGACGTTCTGATTGTGGTGCAATAACCGAGCAAAGCATATGGTAGCTTCTCATGCCATTGCCTGTGACTGTCCACTATTTTCCTTAGGATCTTCTTGATATTCTTATTTGCAGCCTCAACTGCTCCGTTCATCTGTGGCCTATAAACCGTGGAATTTTGATGAGCAATCTTGAACCTTTCACAAGTTTCCTTTATAAGATCGCTGTTGAGGTTGGCCACATTATCTGTTATGATTGATTCTGGAATTCCAAACCGACAAACTATGTTATTGCGAACAAAGTCTGCCACTACCTTCTTAGTCACTGCCTTGTATGTCGAAGCTTCGACCCATTTTGTGAAATAATCGATAGCGACCAGGATGAAACGATGTCCATTTGACACGGGAGGCTCTATGGGTCCAATAACATCCATGCCCCAAGAAGCAAATGGCCAAGGGGAACCCATCATATTGAGCTCATTCAGTGGAACCCGTATAAAATCTCCATGCACTTGACACTGATGACATTTTTGCACATACCGGATGCTATCTCTCTCCATGGTCATCCAAAAATATCCGGCTCTTAGAATTTTCTTTGCCAAAGTGAACCCATTCATGTGAGGTCCACATGTTCCTACATGTATCTCTTCCAAAAGCCTTGTCGCTTCTGCGGCGTCGACACACCTCAGCAATCCTAAATCTGATGTTCTCCTATATAGGATTTCTCCGTTAAGGAAAAAATGATTGGCCATCCCCCTCAAAGTTCGTTTCTGGTTGCTTGTGGCATTTTCAGGATATTCTTGTGCTTCTATCAATCTTCTGATGTCATAGTACCAAGGTTTTCCATCCAGTTCCTCATCTACATGAAAACAATAAGCATGCTGATCATGTATCTCTATATCAATAGGGTCGATGTAATTATTTTCTGGGTGTTGAATCATCGAGGACAATGTTGCCAAAGCATCAACAAACTCATTTTGAGCTCGAGGGACATGTTTGAACTCAATCCTTGCGAATCTCCTACTCAACTCTTTTATGTAATGCAAATAAGGAAGGATCTTGACATTCTTAGTGGTCTATTCTCCATGCACCCGGTGAACCAATATGTCAGAATCTCCAATCACTAAGAGTTCTTTGATGTTCATATCGATGGCCATCCTGAGTCCGAGAATACATGCTTCATATTCTGCCATGTTATTGGTACAGTAGAACCTAATCTTGGCCGAGATCGGGTAATACTGACCTGTTTCCGAAATTAAGACTGCTCCTATTCCAACTCCAATAGAGTTTGATGCTCCATCAAAGAACATCCTCCATCCATCATACGACTCTGATATGTCTTCTCCTACAAACAAAACCTCTTCATCAGGGAAGTAGGTCGTGAGTGGCTTGCAATCCTGATCCACCGGGTTTTCTGCGAGGTGATCGGCCAGGGCTTGTCCCTTGATAGCCTTCTGTGTCACATACATAATATCAAACTCGCTCAACAAAATTTGCCATTTTGCCAGTTTACCTGTAGGCATTGGTTTCTAAAAGATGTATTTGAGTGGATCCATTCTTGAGATCAAGTATGTGGTGTATGCAGATAGGTAATGCCTAAATTTTTGCGCAATTCAAGTCAAAGCTCAACATGCTCGTTCTAACAAGGTGTATCTTGCCTCGTATGGTGTGAACTTCTTGCTCAAATAGTAAATAGCTTGCTCTCTTCTACCTGTCTCATCATGCTGCCCCAATACACATCCAAATGCATTATCCATGACAGATAGATACAATAACAAAGGTTTTCCAGACTCTGGTGGGACCAATACTGGTAGGTTGGACAAGTATTTTTAATTTGATTCTATCGAAAGCCTTTTGGCATTCCTCTATCCATTTTGTGGCGGCATCCTTATTTAGTAACTTAAATATAGGTTCATAAATTACTGTGGATTGGGCTATGAACCGACTGATGTAATTCAATCTTTCCAAGAAACTCATCACGTCCTTCTTGGTCTTGGGTGGAGGAAGCTCTTGGATTGCCTTAATCTTTGATGGATCCAACTCTATGCCTTTCCTGCTAACGATGAATCCCAATAGTTTTCCCGCGGGTACTCCAAATGTACACTTTGCTGGATCCAACTTTAGATTATACCTACGCAACCTCTCAAAGAACTTTCGTAAGTCATCCAGGTGGTCTGAACTTCTTTTGGATTTGATAACGACATCATCCACGTACACTTTGATTTCCTTGTGGATCATATCGTGGAAAAGAGTAGTCATGGCCCTCATGTAGGTTGCACCAGCATATTTTAGACCAAATGGCATTACTCTGTAGCAATACACTCCCCATAGAGTGATAAATGCGGTCTTCTCTGCATCATCTTCATCCATCAGGATTTGGTTATACCCTGCAAAACAATCGACAAATGATTGCAACTCATGTTTTGCATAATTATCGATGAGTATATGAATATTTGGAAGAGGGAAATCATCCTTAGGACTGGCCCTATTGAGATCTCGATAGTCCACACATATTCTGATTTTTCCATCCTTTTTTGGCACAGGCACAATATTGGCTAACCATGTGGGGTAATTTGTAACCCTCACAATGTTCGCCTCAATTTTCTTAGTTACCTCCTCCTTGATCCTTAAACTCAAATCTGGCTTGAATTTTCTTGTCTTTTGCTTAACAGGTAGACAAGTGGGATCAGTCGGTAATTTGTGCGAGACAATATCAGTGCTTAATCCTGGCATGTCATCATAAGACCAAGCAAATACGTCAACATACTGCTTAAGCAATTCTATTAACTCTTGCTTTCTTTCAGCTTCCAAATATATGCTGACTCGTGTTTCCTTCACGATTTACTCATCTCCTAAGTTGACAACCTCTGTTTCATCCATATTAGGTTTTTCTGACTTTCAACTCGCTCGATCTAATGTGGTAGATTTTCTGGCATCATGCTTTCATCATACTCTTCATGATCTTGTTTATCATTTTCACCTTGCTCGGTGGATTCGTTACATGTCACAACCGTTGAATGAGGATTTTATTAATATGAGTGCTGAAAAATGCAAAAGGTAAGTAAAAATAAATAGCTATTTAAAATAACAAGATTTTTTTAAAAGAAAATAAAGACTTTTTATTTCAAAGCATTCTAGCTTTTAGAAGAGGCAAGCAACAAAAGATTGGGCATGATTCAAGCCTCAATTTGATCATGCGAATTTTAAAATCAAGACTACTTTTCCACACTACCAGGACTCTGGTTGAAACAGGGACGGGCTGATTGTCCAATTCTGCAAGATTTCTCCAGGTTCGGCATCACGAATGGTCAACTTGTTGAGATTTATCGCTTCCTCTTCTCCAACCATGGCCACGAACAGATTGCCTATTCCTTCTACGATGTCATCAATGCCAGCTTGATCTGGAATCAAAGCTTGTTCTGGTACAAAGATTGTATCGCTTGACCCGTGACAGTCTCTTCCCGAGGTAGGCTCATATCCGAGTCCGTTAGTGCCTCTCTGATGCTTCAGCTGGATCGACTCAACTATGCCATTGGACTTAGGTCCAAGTCCACTCTTGGGCTGATACCCATACTTCAACATGTCTGACGCAACTATTTTCGCTGCACTTGAAAACTTTGTATTACCTGCCTCTGCTTTCTCACTGACCCTTATAGCTTGCATAATTTCCAAAGTGTGAAAAGTGGCTTCGTCTAACTCGTCAGTGACTAGGATAGAATTAACAAAAAGGATGGGGTGACTAAGCTCTCCGTGGATGATAACTTCTGTACAACCCCACTCAAACTTTACACATTGGCGAAGTGTGGAAGGAACCGCTCTTGCCATGTGAACCCATGGTCTTCCCAGCAACATGTTGTAGTTGGATGATACATCCATCACTTGAAATAGGATGGGGAATTCAGTCGGCCCCAGCTGCAATGTGAGATAGATCTCTCCAATGACACTTCTTTGCGCTCCATCAAAAGCTCTAACTTTCACACGACTTTCCTTTATCTCTCCCATATTAGCGCCTAAATCCCTCAAAGTGGTAAAAAGACATATGTTGCATTCAGAACCACCATCAATTAGAACTCGAGTCACAACCTTATCACAACACTTGACTGCGATATGAAGCGCTTTGTTGTGCCCAGCCCTTTCTGCGGGCAGCTCATCATCATGGAAAGAAATCTTGTTAGCTTCCACTATTCTTCCAATCGTTGAACCTTAGGTTTCACTGGTGGTTTCCTTTGGAATATTCACTCTGTCTAACACTTCCATCAAAGCATTCCTATGAGCTTCGGAACTCATAAGTAAAGACAAAATAGATATGTGGGTAGGCGTCTTCTTCAGCTGCTCTTCAACTGAATAGTCTTTAGGCTGCATCTTCTTCCAAAATTCTGCGGCTTCAGCATCGGTAACATTCTTCCTTGGATTCCGTTATTTTCTAAGAATTCTTTGATTTAGGTCCTCTGGGGCATAACACCTCCCCGACCTAGTCATCCCTTGAGCCACGGTAGTGGCAATCATCTTTCCCTTGGATCATGCTCGATAGTCCCATGGGACTGCTTTGGTATCATACTCAGGCTTTCTAGCAATTAGAGTGCATTTGATTACTCCTCTCCTGATCAAAGACTCGATCTGGTTCTTCAAGCCATAACAATCTTCTGTGTCATGTCCCTGGACTCCTGAGTGGTAAGCACATCGCTTGTTCCCATCAAAATTACGAGGGATTGGATCGGGAAGTTTTCCTTCAACTGGTTGCAGCACTCTCGCTGTCCTCAACCTCTCAAACAATTGGGTGTACAGTTCGGCAATTGGTGTGTAAGTACGAGCATTTCTAGCTTCAGGATTTGGACGTGTTCTCGGTGCATATGCTGGTCTATTTTGGTGGATTGGTTCTTGGACAGGGACATATGGTCTTGGAGGATTTTGGTATGGTGGTGCTCAGGGTGGATTATAGTGTAGTTGGGTATTATATACTGGGACGTATGAAGTATGCGCATCGATTTGGGGATTATTGGGGTATCGGTGGGATGGTCCTTCTTGTTGGTAAGTGATAGCTGAAACATCCTCCCTTTTTTTTGATGCCGCTAATAGAACCCGATTGTATAGCCCTACTTGCAGCTTGCAATGTGACCATAGACTAATCTTCCCAGTTTTAACACCCTCATTTATAAAGTCTCCCATCTTGACCAATTCTGCAAACTTCTGACCCATCATTGACATCATCTTGTCAAAGTAGATACCTTCTTGAGCTTGAATAAAGTACTTCGAGAGATCACTCTCATCTAGTGGTGGTTGCACCCTCGTGGCCTCAGTTCTCCAACATCGTGCATATTCCTGGAAATTCTCAGATGGCTTCTTCTGTATATTGGCCAATAAGAATCTGTCAGCAGTAATTTCAGTATTGAATCTGAAACGAGTCATGAAGTCCTCGGCCATTTCCTGCTAGTCACGCCATTTGCGAGGGTCTTGGCCGGTATACCAGGTTAATGCTTCTCCAGACAGACTCCGAATGAACAACTTCATCCTCAACTTCTCATTTCTCCCTACACCGACTAACTTGTCACAGTGTGCCCTTAAATGTGCGTGAGGGTCACCCTTTCCATCAAACATGTCAAACTTCGGTGGTTTGTACCCAACTGGCATGTCAATGTCTGGATGAATGCACAAGTCATCATAATCCAAACTCTCTGTCCCTCTAGTGACCTGTAAGCTTTTCAATGCTTTTCTCAGACCCTGAAGCTGGGCATTTATTGATGCATTTTTCTCCATTTCTTCATATGGATCGACCTCGTATGGGACATTAACCACAGCTGGCATAGTGAAGGTAGGACCTCTAGCGGCATAAATGGGTGGAACATGTGTCTCATAGGGAGCGGCGACATGTGCCTCAAGTATCTGTTGCGTTGTAGGTATGGTAGGGCCGTGATTAGAAAATTCGAGAACGGCCCGAACTGCAGTTGGAGAAGCTGGTGGAACTCGACCGTGAGTGGGAGCGTGTTGAGTTTGTTCTGGCTGATTTGACAAGTCGGCAGAAGGCAAGTCCGCCTTTGCGAAGTAGATAGGCGTCTTGAAAGTAGGGAAAGTGGTAGCCGATAGTTTGGTTAAGTCTCGTACTTGGCGTAATTCTTCCCTCAAGATCTCAAGTTCTTGCTCCATGCGAGCCATTTTCTCTTCATTTTGGATGTCTATCATGTTTCGAGAACCTTCGGGGTTCTCAATAGGTATCATTATATTTGCAGCAGCATTGAAGTCATCTTTCCTTTTGATCGAATGTTGTATTGCGAGTCAACCAGTTTGCAAGTCGACACAAATCAACGTACTTTGGGGGATAAATAAAGAAAAGAAAACAAAGAATAAGGGAAACTATGTTAGTTTGGGAAATATTGAAAGCTGTAAAAATAAGTAAATGTAACATATATATACGCTAATTCGGCGACATTCAAAATGCATCCTAATATAGAACCTCTTTTTGCCAGAGGTAGGCCTACATTGCAATTAGTTTGATAATAAATGACCCATTTAAACACATTTTAGATTTGGAGCAAACATAACTTCATTGATTAATTAGTTTGGCTATTACAACGATGTAGGCGGTCAGAAGCCAAAGAAATGAAAGTACGGGGGGGGGGGCATAAGGCATACAAGAGGGATAGGCCACACGGCACTTTAAGGAGCTTATGAGGAAATTCAAAGAAGAAAGATGATCTACGGCCAAGTTGGAGCATCATCATCGTCATCGTCCACATCATAGTAAGGACCCGGGTGATATTATGGGGATTCATCGATTTTCCATTCCCAGTCATTTGAATCCTCCCTTTCATCAAACCCTATGGAACCATTTTCCGAGTGAGCATCTTCTACTGTTGGAGAAAGTTCATCCTCCATATGCATCACTCCTCCATCTCTAGGGTCATACAAATTAGGGTCATGCTCTGAGTATTCTTCTGGATCCTCTTCCATCTCCTCAGTTGGCTCTGTAGGATCCTCTTCTGGGTCTTCCTCCATTTCTTCATTTGGCTCATCTTCAATTGCATGTATGAGATGGTCAATAGACCGTGGGGTCACCTGTTGATACATGGTTGTAGTGATGTGCATGAGGTTCAGTAGCTTCGTGCCAATTTGATTTGATCTTTGAGTGTCTGTGAACCCCAAGATTCCCTCATAGCTAGGTCTAGCGAGAATTCCTCCCATCGTAAACCAAATATAATATTCAGGCGTGCACCACGACTCAACGCCCATGTCTGAGTCAAGAATACTGCACCATCCTTGTACCAAAATAGCGATCCTTTCGATCGGGATTCTTCCTTCATAATCGGCCTCTATCAATGCCATATTTGACCATAGAGGAACGCCTTGGGTAAACCCAAACTGCCGGAGGACTCTTAGAGGTGCGCAAGGCTGGAAGCCTTCCAATCCAATCAACTCAATGAAATAGGCCTGGTTAGCTCTCAACAAAGCTCGGCCATGGACCTACGGTAGTCGCCATTGAATGCGGTTCCCTGTGAGGTGGGTCAGGAAAAAGCGTCAACCATCTTCATTATTTGGGGCATCCCACATGCTCAATCTCATCGCATGGCTTCTGATTTTGTCGTGTAAGTCTGCTTCAGTGCCATTTTCTTCTTGTCTTTGATAGAAGTGTTCTAACGCCCTAATCTGTAGCAATAGATTACTTTCGTTAAAATGATCATATCCTCTAGAGCAGAGGGATAATGATCAAAATATTTCTGCCAAGATCATGGGCACTATGGTCACTCTAACAGGTCCTCTAAATATGAAGATGACCATATGCAGTAGGTTGATGTCGACACAACCTTTTTTATTTTGGAAGATCATAATATCCAAAAAGGCCATCACAAAGACAATAGCCCTGAGTATTTCCCAATCAACCCTGGAGATGAAGAATTCTTGTTGGAATCTATCATAGCTATCTCGACGACCGAACCTTTTAAACAGATAATCCAACTTGATCCATCCCTCGTCAACTCTTCGTAAACATGGGCCTACCCTCAAACCCAAAGACTGGAGAAAGCCGATTCCTGATGTACTGCGGGGGGCCAAAGGTGCTCTTCCAGCCAACGGTAAATCAGCAATTTGACTTAGACCTTCCACTGTTGGTGTGATTTCAAAGTCCGTGATCTGAAAAGTCACTGTTACTGGTTTCCAGAATTTAATCATTAGAGTAATGAGTGACTTGTTTGCCTCCACATTTAGCAGATCAGTTAAGGACCCCAAGTGTGGCATAATCTCATTCTCGTATGCCACTCGGATGTTTCCCCACCACTCTTTAAGAGTTCGAGGGACCTTAGTCATCATTATGATATTAGGAAGGATTTGGTTGATTTGCATCTGAAAGAAAGGGTAAAGGGTACGATGAATTTATTTGCTCCAAATCCGTTAAGTGTTTAAGTTTGGATAATTTATATCAATTTCACACAAAGTTTATGTCGTCGAGTTTTAAAGAAGAAACTCATTGACATTTAGGTGGTTTCCTAAATGCAATGACAATACCGTATACTGTCTTGCCTAAGGTTATGCAACATGACCTATTTTAAAGAGTAAGATTTTTCCCTATATGATTGAGAGTGAAACTGAGTAATTGCGAGAAGGTGCACTATCTTAATTGCACCAACTCTGAAACTAAGGAATCCAAAGAGAGTTTCGGAGGAGTGCAGGAACACCCCTCGCATGTACAGTGTGTGCGTGTACGGTCAAAGACTCGATAGAAAGTGCAAGTGACAGTGTAGAGAAAGCAGTAACAAGTAGTGTTTTAAAACAAACAAGGAACACAAGTTTGAATTTTACTTGCGACCTTTCAGTCAAAGCAATATATCAATAACAAGCTGAAAAATAAACACGTAATCACAAATATTGTTCCTAAATTAAGTTTTTCCAAGATTAAAACCTAAATAAGTCCGTAGTAGAGTCGCCAAGCTGTCGCACCCCATTTCGAACCGTCCGAAACAGTTCACAACTCTGTTTAGATTTGCGAAACCAGTGAGATTCTGAGTAAGGATTTTGGTTACTCGAGAGAAAGATATTAAGCATCCCTCAGAGCCTATCCGAAGATAGTCCTTAAACTCAATTTAGAAAAAATATAATTAGGAAAACTTATTTATTTAGTTGTTTTAAAATCAATGGTAAGTACATTTTATTAGTTTAAGAACAGAGGAAATACAAGGTACGACATATATATGTCTATTAAATAAAATTATAATAATATGTTTATCATACGGTAAGAAATAAATAAATAAATAAATGTACTAAAAAGGTATGCCAATTTTATATGTTTAAAAATATAGATGTGTCTTATATAAATGTATCCAAAATAAATGTTGAGTTTAAGGATAGGAAAATTTGTTGTTTTACTTATATATAGAATTAAGACGTAAAGAAAAATAAAATGAGACAATAGCCGAGTGCAAATATGTAGTAAAATAATGTGTATATTAAAGTGTAGGGATTTATAAATTATATAAAAAAATAAATGTCATTTGTAAAAGTGATAGTAGATAGGAGAAAATTATATGAAGTGTAGCAAAAATAATAAATTACGTATATAGAAAAACTATAAAGTATAAAATTTGTACCTTTCTGCGTATAACATACATATGTACCTTGTATTTTGAACCTGTTGGTCATATCTAAAATCTTGAAATAACATGTTAAGAAATTAAAATGTTTTAGTAATGTTTGGTTTTAAAAAAATGACGTAAAGAATATAAAATAGGCCTAGCTTTTGAGACTTATTCTACAGTAACATTTATTTTGTTAATACAATATATAGGTTCACCTCCTTACTTATATTTCTTAAAAAGAATATTTCTAAAAGGTAATAAATTTAGCCTTAGGTAATTTTGAAGATAATCATTTTAACTTTAAAACTAGTTTCAAATTCATTTGGGAGTTTTAAATGAAAAAAGTTTTCCTTGACATAAGGTCCTAAGTGAGATTTGATAAATAAAGCTAATAAATATTTTGGTCCTTCTCGGAGCAAATAACTTAAGCCGCATGTTTTCAAGATTAAAAAAAAAAGTAACAACTTTAGCGAACCTTATAACATCGATTTTGGCCATCTAAAATCAAGTTTCTTCTTCCTTTCGAAAGTAGTATTTTCAAGCACTTTTAGACTCGAACTACTGAAACTTTTAAACTCTCAAAATGTAGTGGTTAATTCCAAAAAAAAATATACTTTTAGATCCCACAAAATGGTGTTCGGAAACTAAGGAAAAGACTGCATGTTTTACACTAAAAAAATCTGCTTTGTAGAGCATGTTAAAAGCTGTATTTTTACACTTAAAAAACAGCAATTTTAAAGCTAAAAATCTGCATTTTTTGAACTTCAAAATCTGCATCATATAACTCTCATAACAAAGTACTTTTTGTTCCAAATAATACACATTTTTTGCACCTAAAATCTGCACACTTGGGACCTAAAAGAAATGAGTTTTAAACTAAAGAAATCTGCACATTTTACACTTAGAAAATCTGTTGGATAAAGTTGTTAAAACTCCAGATTTTATTTCTTATTAAAACTACAATTTTCAAGCTAAAAATTACACTTAACAGCCTGCAAAAGGGTTGTGTTTTGGGCCTCAAAAAACCTGCACTTTTACACTCAAATCATGCACACTTTGAACTCAAATTCTGTACCCTTTTGAGCTCAAAATGCTGCATTTTTGTGGCTCGATACACCACTCTTAGGCTCTCAAGAAAAGTGATATCTTTAACCTTAAAATGTGCACTTTGAACCACCGAAATATGCACTTTAGTCTACCCAAAGTTACACTTTAAACACTTGTTTAAAAGAGAAAAATCTAAAAATAGATTCATGACATTCGAAACCATTATTTGCAAGTTAAACTTCTTAAAAAAAAGAAACTCATGCTCTCATAACTAAATAAATGTTGAGTAACAAACAAACTTAATTATAAAACAATGATTTAAGCCAAGTGACTATACTAAACCCAATATCTATAAAGGGCGGGAGGGTTAATGACTACGTCTTACCATCGTTCTTAGTTGGCTTATAAAGTCGAACACAAATAAAGCAAACATAAATATAAGCGCAAAACACCGTGTAAAACGTCAGTCAATATGAATGTATGCATATATGAAAGAAACGTGAAGCTTTGA
>JAJOOS010003994.1:0-18654 GCA_029582725.1 Solanum chiquidenum
AAAGTTTTAACAAACAACTAACCAAACTAATGCGGAAGAACAACCCCTAGAACCTGAAAGTCATTGTACCAAAACTCTACTAACGACAAGTCTAAGAATAAGGAGTACAACCCCGAAACTAAACAACACCTTAAACAAATAGTATGAGTCCGAAAAGAGTGGACTTAAACAAGAGATATTCATGGCAACCTGGAAGAACTGGCTCACCCTTAAATCCGGCCACGCTCAATAGTCACCTAGCTGAGGTCTATCAATAGTCGCCAGAAGATGCCCTGTACTCAACAATGAACAATCAAGTACAATATCAGTACACAACCACAGTGTACTAGTAGGATCACGCGGCTATCCCATTAAGTGTAACATACATTAGTCAATACAACAATATAATCACATGCAGATATCGAACATATACAATATCATCAACATATACGAACAATGAACAACTTCACGATTCTCACATATCACAGTTATATCAATTTAGAGAAACATATAGTCTTCCAATATCAATCATCATTAGATATGAACGTAATCATGACAAGTAGATACACAACATAATTCAATGGTCCTCTCACGGAACCCAATTCAATGGTCCTCTCATGGAACCCACACCCAAACTGTTAGCATACCGAAACGTAGTATCCGATCCAATGTTTATGCCGGAATGTGGCAACCGATCCCATATGTATGCCGGAACGTGGCAACCGATCCCAGTTAGTTATACCGAAATGTGGTAATCGATCCCATATGTATGTCGGAACGTGGCAACCGATCCCAGTTAGTTATGCCGGAACGTGGTAACTGATCCCAGTTAGTTATGCCGGAACGTGGCAACCGATCTATTTAACACACCACAATCACAATCACAAGTATATTCTCAATAATCATACAATCAAGCAGTGATTCATGGCATACAATTATTCGTTCATACTCATACAATTAGTGTGATCAAAAATGCGACATTCGCATATATATATATATATGCATCATAATGAAGTAAGAACAAGCATATATCACACAATCATAGAATCACAACCGTCATCTACCTCAAATTCAAGCTTGAATCTTCCCTTTCCGGATTCCTTTCGCTTGTTCTAGGTCTACAAACAATTAATATATGCAAGGATCAACAATCAAATGTCTAATTATCTGAATTATAACAAACTCAATAACCCTAGACCAAACCAAGATCCTAATACCCAATTTAGGGCTTTTCCTCACCATAAATCACAGATCAAAACCCTCCCCCATCGATAATTACCCAAGAAACTAAGTTCTACGGATCGAAACACGGATTCGAAGAGTTAAAATCTTACCTTTAGACTTAAGAATGGTGAAAAATGAGTAGGAGTCGCATGGGGTTCGTTCCTTAGCTCTAAAAATAAAAAAGTGCTAGATAAGGTCGTTTAGGGGCTTATTTACGACTTTAAGTCACGTCGAACCCACCACAACGACCTTTACCCCGTTGTAGCGACCCCGCCAGAGCGACCAAAAGCTCCGCCAGAGCGGCTTGCACGAACCAGTGAGCTATTTAAAGAATTCCAAAATCCTCATTCACAACACATCTCTAACCAACGACGCTCAGAAAATATCTTTCACGCTAAGATCGATTTCGAGAGTTCTACTCGCCCGAATTCAGTTTCGTAGAGTCGTATAGATTCCTTAACGCGTTATCTAAGCACTCATGTAACCAGAATTATAAATAAATCACCCTATTGTTACCAAATTTCCCTACACCTTAAAAACTCCGATTTCATTCAAATCTGGACAAGGTTGGGAAAATCCAAATACTACGAAAAGTTTTCTGACCCCACTTCTTTCTCCATTGGCTTTTTCCTAATGACAGAATCAGATCGTTACAATAGATACCAATTTACCCATCACTCGTCCCCGAGTGACAAACTAGGAGAAAAGGGCTAAAACAAGAACATAGTAGTATCTGAATCGTCGAATAACTGGGGATACTTGTCTCACATACTCTTTCTGTCGACTCTGGGATGCTAGAAGCTTAGATTGGATACTTCTCACCTTACCCTGAACATCTTTCACCAAATCAACTCTCTAAGGTTTCACATCTTCAACCTCAAACCAACCAATTGAACACCTATACATCCTATCATACAATGCCTCAATTAACTCATCTCAACACTCGAGTGATAAATATTGATGTATGTAAACTTAACTAATCAACAAAATGATTCCTTACAACCACCAAAGTTGATCGTATACACGTTTGCCACATGTTATCATGGATCTTGACTCAATCATCCGGACGAATCCTTTAGCACTTAAGCATGATAAAATTCCAAGTCAATACTCGCTACAATTAGAAGTGAACCTGAATCAACCAACACACACTCATAATACCCAAACAATCATAGTTCTTAACAATATCTCCATCCCACAACATAAATTTCCTTGAGCTTAAGTTATAACAAATTTGATCTCTAGAAATCAGATACTCATCGATGGATCTTTCCAAGCATATAAACCCTCTAACAACACTATTGAGAAGCTATATTTAGTAATTGTAGGTTACTTCTTAAGAAGAGTAGAATTGGACCTAATGATCCCCACATTCAACCATACATAATCGATACATGACTTCGATGATTAGAGGAAAATTAAGATTATCGGATAACCACAAATACGCATGGTAGCTCTTCTATAAATTCTCATAAGCAAGGTGTTACATGTAGACCCACTAAAATACTTTAACAACTCCAAGACAACACCAATTATGTCATTCGAAATAAATCTTCCCAATCTTCCCACTCAACCAAAAGAACATCGCAGGATTTGGTACCCCTAATCCACCACTAGAGATCCACCCACAAAAGTGAAAACACACGAGAGCATAGCTAGTGATCATACTCACAATACTAGCAACCATCATAGACACTCCGACCATTTACCTTATTATAAACCAACACTTTTAAATGAAACATTTCTTAGGTACTTTAACAATCAGTAGTAGTCAACTTACGACTCAACCCAGGTGTAAGTCCTTTCAAATTCTCAATACCGGATATAATTGATTATTTCTCACCTTGCCAATTCATACCTTGTCAAAATATATCACCACGAATGTAGACTTACAATGAAAACTCTGAATTGTAAACTCAACCGTATAACACAATCCCTTTCTCTATCAACATTAGTTTGTACCTTGAAGATTTTTAAGAAATCATGGATCTCCGCTTATCATCGATCGCATCTCCATCGATCTTACAATATCTTTCGCCAATAATTCAATTGTACTCATTACTAGACTCAAAAACAAAACCAAGCACTTGTCATCACACTCGAGCTAATGTCTGTACACTCCTTTCTCAAGTCCTTTCCAATAGCTTTTTACCAATCTGACAGACTTGTAACACTATTACCATAGCCACAACAAAACGAATGAAGTCACGTGTCTCTGAACCAAATTATCTACCCTTCTGAAGACATCTCTTTAACCCTTACAATCAAATAAAATATTCTTGCTCTCACCTCTCTCTAAAGGTTGTACTACATCCCACTATTTTTCTTCATTATGACCCTAGCTCTTTTAAATTCTATACGAGTGGTGTCCCACCATCTCTTAAGACTTCCCATACAACCACGTTACTCACCAGATATTAGAAAACCACAACCTTAGATACTCACAAGTTGTAATTACTATACAAAAATTTGCTTAACCAACATTTTATTATATAGTTGCATCCCATCACAATCCACCACGAACTCTTATTACCATTATTCACCGTTAGCCTTGGCTATAACTACGAAGTCAACCTTTTCATCAGTACGACACCTCAAACTTAGGTATACTAATCAAATTCAAAGGACTAACCTAATTTTTATACGCACCTTCTTACTAACATCTTCAATTTCCTACACCCAAGTATACTCAATGGGACTTTCTTTATCCATAAGCTTGTCATTCCGGTATTAATCCACTCCCTTATGGTTTAAGATAAATTCATGAGTCCTCATACCACCCTCCTTGTTCTTAACAAACAAGACAGGAGCACCCCATGGGAAAATACTAAGACGGATGAAACTTTTATCAAGAAGCCCTTGGATTTGAGCTTTAAGCTCTTTTAATTCTGTTGGAGCCATAGGATACGGAGGGATGGAAAATGGGGCGAGTGTCAGTTTCCAAGTTAATACAGAAATTTATATCTCTATCTGGAGACATACCAGGAAAATTCGTAGGAAACACTTCCTTAACTCAGACACCACATGAACAGACTCAATAGAGGGAAACTCAACCTCAACATCCCAAACATGAGCCAAATAAGCCAAACAACCCTACCCCACCAATTTTCTAGCCCGAATGGAGGATATGATCTTAGCTAGCTTAGGCTTATACATCCATTCCCACTCTAATCTTTCCCTACCAGGGATCTCTAGAGTTACCTACTTAGTCTTACAAGTAAGCCCGATATAATAGGGGGGACAACCAAGTCATGCCTAAGATTATATCAAGTCAGTCATATCCAGTATAACCAAATCAACTCAACTGGGATAGAAACATGGATAAGGGCATCAAGTATATCATAAACCATATCAAATCCCAAGGCAATTGAACTGACACATATGAATAAGTAGACCCCGGATTAACAAAAAAAAAATAGCCATTCGGTCACAAACAAGCATAGTACCTGTGACCACTGCATTAGACACCTCATCCTCGGTCTTGCCCGAGAAAGGCATAAAACTGAGCCCTGTCATCTTAACGGGCAACCTACTCGCCTGGCTGCACTACTCCTCTAAATGCATTACCATTTCCCCGGCCTCGCTGATTTCCTCCTCATATGCCCAAGTTCCCCATAATTTTTAACACACTTTATAACTTATATTCGATTATTGAACACTAAATTAGATCGTAGGGGTTAGTTCGGGTACGATTTGGGGTCCATAATTGTGACTAGGGAAAATAAGGGAGATAGGGATGAGGTTCTGTCTCGCCCTATCCCGCTTTGGTGGGAGGAATCCCGCACAAGCGGCCTCTTCTTTGCGGGAAAAATCCGCCCCAACGGCTCCGACGAAAACATAATCCCTACCAACAATCTTTCTGGGTTCTTTTCTTTCCCAATTTCCCCCAAAGGTTCCCAGCTATAACACATGCACTTTTTTTAGAGAAAAACCCTTTAACTAGGACAATCATTATCTACCCCCCAGTCAACCCAACAAAGTACGAACTTTAGAATCTTTTTACATCGTTTCAACACTACCACACACATATCCCTAGGATACATCCAGACTCTCACACGATTATCAGTTGGTCGCAGCGCACGTCCAAATTTTTTGCTTATGAACCATATCATAATTTATCTAGACCCTTGCACCTAATCTCGTGATGACTTTCTTTTCAAAACAAGTTTCACGATACTTAAGCAGTTACAACTTGCAGACAAGTCCAAATTCCTTAATTAGTTCGTTCCATAGACAACCATTATTGATCATATATGCCTTATACGACCCCTAAGGACAAATACCAATTGGAACCTTCTCAGTTCCAATTAACTTACTTGTGTCCCTTCAGCCGGGACTACGACGTCTAGTTCACTTCGTTGAGATATCAATTGGACTCAACTCATACCACAAGCGACAATAGTAGCTAGCGAGCCCCATAAAACTGCTAATTTCAATCATAAAACTTAGTCGAACCCAATTCTTAATCGCCTCAACCATTAACTGATGGTAACTAGACCTTAAATTAATTTTAGGGAAAATTGATGCACCTTGCAATTGGTCAGAAAGGTCATTTATTCGAGGTAATGGATACTTGTTCTAAACGGTGACCCTATTCAACTGTCGGTAGTCTATACACATCATTTCTTGCTAGCAATGGTGTTACCATTTTTGTCACTGTAGCTCGGACCACAGAGTGAAGTAGGAAATATACCAATTTGTATCATCCAGATACCAATTGGATTCAAGTAATAGCACGAAGGAGTAGAAAGAAGTGAGTTTTTCCTAAAGTCATATAGCCTCTCGAAGAAAAGTACGGACGTCATCGTACCATTCCGTAAGACTCTACTAGACTCATTTTGGTACAACAAGATCAACGAACCTAGGGCTCTGATACCAACTTTGTCACGACCCAGACCCATCGTGATTGACACCCACACTAAACTTCTGGTGGGAGAACCATAACTACAACCCAAACAAACAAATTTTATGAAAACTAAGGCATTTAAGATACGGAAACAAGTTTAAATGACTATAAAAATGGAGTCCCCATAAACTCCAAGGTTTTAACAAACAACTAACCAAACTAATGTGGAAGAACAACCCCTAGAACTTGAAAGTCATTGTACCAAAACTTTACTAACGACAAGTCTAAGAACATGGGGTATAACTCCGAAACTAAACAACACCTGAAACAAATAGTTTTAGTTCGAAAAAAGTAGACCTAAACAAGAGAGATTCATGGCAGCCTGAAAGAACTGGCTCACCCTTAAATCGGGTCATGCTCAATAGTCACTTAGCTGAGGTCTATCAATAACCTCCTAAAGATGTCATGTACTCAATAAAGAACAAGCAAATGCAATATTAGTACACAACCACAATGTACTGGTAGGATCACGCGGCTATCGCATTAAGTGTAACATTCATTAGTCAATACAACAATATAATCACATGCACATATCAAACATATACAATATCATCAACATATACGAACAATGAACAACTTCACGATTCTCACATATCGCAGTTATATCAATTTAGAACAACATACTGTTTTATTAGAAAAATATATATTTTAGACTGGTTTTAAGAGTCGCTACTTAATTTTTAAGAAAAATCAAGAAAGCTATTGTTTTCAAAAGACTAAAATAGAAAGTCTAATTAAAACTTAGAAGGCGTTCGGGGTTCTTATTAGTGTTCTAGGAAGGGTTTTAAAGCATCTAGAACACCCGCTAATGCGGTTATCTGGTAATTAATTATTTGGCTAAAAATGGATTAACTTAATTTGAATTGAGCGATTTTTATACTTAGAATTATTTTAAAAGGAAAAAAAGGGGGGAAATACGGGAATGCTATTTAAGTGAGATAATTTGCAAAATTATTCTTTATGTTCACTTAAAAGACCGATTTAGTTAAATTGTTAAATCAAAATGGGTGTCTTTCGGGGATTTAAATTTTCTTCGACCTTAAGATTAACAACAAATATTAACAAGTAAATAAACATAATCAAAATGAAGAGTGAAAGAGATTTGGGCCCAAATTTGGTTTTCATGTACGCTTGGGCCAGTATTTGGGGCCATTTTAATTTTGGGTCTTTGGCCCATTTTAGTCACCTACACCTATCCTAAACTTCTAACAAAAATAACAATAAGCAAGATGAGAGGGGCTTAGGCCCAAAGTCACAAAATACTTTTTTTTTTTGAAATTTAGGGGGGGGGGGGGCTTTAGGCCCAATTTCCCTTTTTCGTATACACTAGATGTATACACTAGTAGTGTATACAATCTTGTATATTTGCTCCGAACACCTGCACACCAAAAAATTATGGCGATCTATTCTTCGATTCTTTGGCTGGCTGACTCTATGGGGAACAAAATATTGGGTTGGACACCAACTCGAAATGCAGGAGGATGAAATAGAGTCCATAGGACTCACATTAAAATTCCACGCAAGAAAGGACAAGAGAAAAAGACAAAAAAAGAGAAAATCAATTAAATTAGCACAACACATATCAAGCTAAAAATAATTAGACAAAGTAATGACTCAATATCAGACTAACAACGTTAAAGAATAACACGACTAAATACAACTTGGGAATTTAAACTAGATTAACAATCAACCAAAGACAAATTACTGCTCATTCCAGATAGCTGAAAGGTTATTGCAAATGATGGGTGTTGAATCACGATTTGTTAAACAATAATAGTCACTAAGAACAGATAGATAGGATAATGAATCTAACAGATTTTTGATTATTAGCGAATACTACCTATTAGAAATGAGACTACGTAAATAGACCAACAAGACTAGATATTATGAAATACTTCATATAGTGACAAGTTTAACTGAAACAGGAAAGTGAGAAGTAATTCATTGCTTCACATATTATCTAAATTGATAGGTATTCCAACAGTGATTTAATACTCTCCAGAGAAAGTAAAATTCACTTTAGTAAACCAATAACAAGTCAAACAAACATATAACCACAAAAAAAAAAAAAAAAAATGCATAAAAGAAATAAAAGACAAAGTATAAAAATAAAAGAGGAGGTGGTCAAGCAAGATTGATGAATACAAAATAAACAATACTATTCTGAAATATCGAAAGAGACTGCTTAACTTTTAGGGAGCAGCGTACTTAACGGAATACAATTCACTATAAGATGCACTTAAAACAATACAAAGAGTCAACTTACGAATTCACCACCTAAGTTGTTTAACTTGAACAGACAACATGGATCAAAGAGGAAACCAAAAGATGGTCAAGACTAATCAAGGCAATAAATGGCGATTTATATTCGAGCACGCTAAGACATCATCATACGAGATTAAAACAGTTTAAGGCATTGAAAATGTGAGCAAAACTGCCAGATCTCTTTCAACATGATCGAACTTACCTAAGTAATTAAAACAGACCACGAAACAAGAACTAAGCAGGATGGCAACCAATAGTCGATGAGAGGGACGAATGAACCACACCATCTTAAACATGTAAAGAGGTCTCGTATTCAGGTTAAGAACACAAAAATTAAGAGTGAATCAAACTACTTTAAAGTCTGACAGAAAATTCCACATTAAACCAACCATTTCGAATCTTAACAACTAACTCCCGAGAAGATGCTAAGACTGAAAACTGAATCTCTCATAGCAAAAAAGAAAAAAAAATTAGACTCAAACCCTACCAGACAAGCAAGGTAAAGAGTCAAATAAGAGAAGCAAAAGTTTAAATCCATTCAAGCCAAGGGATCATAAATTAACATAACCAACAAGAACCACTAACGATAACTAAAGGGAAAAACTCAACCGCATTTAGAGCATTTCGCTAATACTCAACCATATTCAATACCATATCGAGAACATGCAACAAGCTGATAACGAAACTGACTCCAAATACAGACCTTTAGGACAGAAAATAGAACAAAACACGCCTCATTCGAAAAAGAAAATGAGAAATAATAATGAGAATGTTACCTTTTTCGATGCAGCGACGGGACAGTAGCGAGCAGGGGGGGTAGCAACTTGACCACCGACTTCGAATTTCAGGAAACTCCTATGAATCCAAGCCGCTCACGAACAAGGGAAGTAAGTATATATTCAAGGTGTATTTCTTATATGACTTTTTTTTCTATAATTTCTTGCCAAAAACTCTAACCCCTAACAATGGAGGAAGAAGAGGTATTTATAGAGGGAATACTAGGGCAGATTTTGGAGGGGGAAACAAAGGTTTTCGGATAGGAACAGGGGCAAAATCGAAAATCCCCCAACCTAATCCAAATTCAAATTAAAAAATCTTTCACCATTTAGAACAAACACCCTTTCCCTGCGATTTCAAACAATTCTGAAAGAGGAAAGGGCGAATCGACGCTTGGGATTGCTTCGATTGCCCTTGGGTGCCGACGTGGCTCAATATCAAGCCAAAAGGATAGAAACGCGTGCCTCTTCACTGCTGGAATCGTACGATTTGAAAGAGACATCGAGAAAGACAACAGACGCAGCGTACTGCCTGTAATCTCCGTGAACTTCAACGGAATTGGAGGATAACGACTCGACGACGTCTGCTCCTTGTGAACGTTGGGAATTGCACGTTGTTTCTGGGTTTTTTCATGTATTCGCGTGAGGAGAAAATAAGGCGCGTATAGGGGTGGGTCGTTTGGTTAGGACGTTGTATTGTTGTTGTGTATTGGGTTGGTAATTACATATGTTGTGGTTGTATTGTTAGAATGGGCTCACAATTGGCTGAAAATGTTGTTAAGAATAATGGGCTCCTAGTGATTGTTAGTATTGGGACGGATGGAAAGAAATTGGTTGGATTGGAATTCAAAAATTGACCCATAAGATTAAGGATTTAGCCAAATTGAGTTAATTACTAAATTCGACTAATAATTAAATAGGGAAAATTAACATAATTAATTAATGAGCTTCTTAATTTTAACGAAATAAAATAATTAACTTAATTGTAAACTTAATGATTCAAAATTATAACCATAATTTAAACTAAACTAATTTAATAAAATACTTATTAAAATTAAAATCTTTTTTACGCGATTTTTAAATATTTTTAAAATATACTAATTATATAAAAATATATTTATTAATTAAAAATTATAAAATGACTAAAATTACCTAAAAATAACTTGAAAATATTTGCATTTTTTATCAAATTAATTATTTCAAATTGTTTGAAATTAAGAAGCTCGAAAATTAATTCTTCTCAGGGAGGGCCAAAATTGGGTGTCAACACATACAGTCTTCTAATATCAATCATCATTAGATATGAACGTAATCATCACAAGTAGATACACAACACAATTCAATGGTCCTCTCACGGAACCCAATTCAATAGTACTTTCATGGAACCCACACCCAAACTGTTAGCATACCAGAACGTAGTATTCGATCCAATGTTTATGCCGGAACATGGCAACTGATCCCATATGTATGTCGGAACATGTCAATCGATCCCAGTTAGTTATGTCGGAACGTGGCAACTGATCTCAATTAGTAATGCCAGAATGTGGCAACTGATCCATTCAACACACCATAATCACAATCACAAGTATATTCTCAATAATCGTACAATCAAGAAGTGACATACAATTATTCGTTCATACTTATACAATTAGTGTGATCAACAATGTGACATTCGCATACATACATGCATCATAATGAAGCAAGCACAAGCATCTATCATACAATCATAGAATTACAACCATCACCTACCTCGAATCCAAGCTTGAATCCCCTAAGGCACTTGAATCTTCCCTTTCCGGATTCCTTTCGCTTGTTCTAGGTGTACAAACAATTAATATACGCAAAGATCAACAATCAAAAGTCTAATTATCTGGATTATAACAAATCCAATAACCCTAGACCAATCCAAGATCCTAATACCCAATTTAGGGCTTTTTCCCACCATAAATCACAGATCAAAACCCTCCCCTATCCATAATTACCCAAGAAACTAAGTTCTACGGATCGAAACACGGATTCGAGAAGTTAAAATCTTACCTTTAGCCTCAAGAATGATGAAAAACGCGTTGGAGTCGCCTGCAGTTCGTTCCTTAGCTCTAGAAATCGAAAAGTGTCAGATAAGGTCGTTTAGGGGTTTATTTACGACTTTAAGTCGCGTCGAACCCACCACAACGGCCCTCACCCCGCTGTAGCGGCCCCGCCAGAGCGACCAAAAGCTCTGCCAGAGCGGCTTGCACGAACCAGTTATCTATTTAAAGAATTCCAAAATCCCCATTTCACAACACACCTCTAACCAACGACGCTCAGAAAATACCCTTCACGCTAAGATCGGTTCCGGGAGCTCTACTCGCCTTCAGTTCCGTAAAGTCGTACGGATTCCTTAACGAGTTATCTAACCACTCATGTAACCAGAATTATAAATAAATCACCCGATTGTTACCAGATTTCCCTACACCTTAAAGACTTTGATTTCGTCCAAATCTGGACAAGGTTGGGAAAATCCAAATACTACACTTCTTTCTCCATTGGTTTTTCCCTAACGACGGAATCAAGTCATTACAAAATTAAATATGAAAATCATATTTTATAACATAAATTTTTCATTGATATACGATAGAAAATATTTTTGTTTCAAATAGTGAATATGGTAGATATTTTATTTTCTGTGAATTTCCCTAATCCTTTAAAATTTTCGTAAGCTTTTACTGTACTTTCTATATTTTGGTGTTATTATACCATTTTTATTAACTTATAATTAATTAAAAGGTTATGTCATGGGGATATTACATTTCATGTCTCGAAACGTACGTCTTACCTAATTTTATATAAAACGTCTTGCCTTATTTCCTTCTTCTACTACACTGCTCATGAGAAGTATAATTTGAAATTTTAGGAATATCAAAGTAGGTGACGATTAAAGAAAAAAGTCTCTTCATAAACATGCACCTCAAAAGTAAATTTCGTGTGACACTTTTAAATGTGATGAAAGGCATTTTTCTATGCAGTGAAAAGTTAAAATATAGGCTTGCTCAATTGGTTGAGCACCTCCCGAATAGAATGGAGCAAAATATTTAGTGAAAAGTTAAATTATACTCACATAATTAAGTAATAAGAATGGATATGCTATTGAGATTTTTGTGAGTAAATGCTAAGGAAAAAAAGCAAATCTAGCTATATACTTGATACTTTCCTCGTTTATTTTTACTTATCATAATTAGATTTGACATATTTATTAATTACGAAAAAAATTATTGACATGACTATTTACCATATTATCTTTATTAATTTATGTTTAGCATTAGGTTTTGAAAAATAATTTATGCTAAGTATAAAACATGGAAAAAATAATTATCTTTTTTTCTTAATATCTTAAAACTGAGAAGTAAAAATGAAAATATATTTTTTAGGGATATTGTACAACTACCCCCTAGACTATTACTGAAATCTCAGAGACACACCTTAACTAAACTAAGGTCCTATTACCCTCTCGAACCCTTTTTATTTTTTGAAATTGTGTACACCTTTTTGGCTTATGTGGCATCCAAACATCTCCCACGCGCTTCAACTATATGGAGTCACACAATGTGATACGTAAGCCAAAAGGTGTACACAATAAAAATGATTTCGAGGGGGTAAAGGGACCCTAGTTTAGTTAAGGTGTGTCTCAGAGATTTTGGTCATAGTCTAGGAGGGTACTTGTGCCTTAATGAACAAGTAAAAGTTGACCGAAGAAGTAGTTTATGTTGGAACACTATATGCACAACGGAAGCATACCGAAATTATACTGCTTACATGAATAATAGATAACCAATAACGTTTATACTAGAACACATAAACTGCTGAAATTTAATTCAAGAATTACCTCTTGAAGTGTGAGCATATACCTTCAAGCGAATCCACAAGTTAGACAGACTTTCAAGCGAATCCACAAGTTAGACAGACTTTCAAGCGAATCGACAAGATAGACAACAACTTTGCAGTCTTCTACAATGATCCCAAGTTCACATCCAAACTCTCTCAATACTTGGTGGGTAAGTATCGTATTGAAAATCTCTCTTTTTTCTAGGGTTAGAAGAATCCTAATTATAGAGATTTCTTCCCAGTCAAAGAGGAGAGCCAAAAGACACGTTTTTTTTTATTCAAAAACAATTTTACACTCTTGTTTTCTTTTTAAAAGAAAACTTGCGCTTGTCTCCCCTTTTTCCTTTAGAAATAAGATTCTGAGTTCTAGTTAAATATGAGCACTGTAGGGACCATGTAATTAATTACTAAGGGTTCCTATTATAGAAATAATTTCAAATAATTAATTTGAATTATTCTTACCATAATAAATTAAGAATCATTCCACCATAAATTTATAATTGCACTTCTCTATTTTGTATTTCAAAATTCTCAATTAAACACTCATGTAATTCCCCATGTTAAGATTACAGATACAAATCAATAAATTAAAGTACTGATGAATTTAATCAAATGATTAATTTCTTTTAGAGCACTGCTTAACTTATTTCATGTGTCAGATTCATAAATCCACTTGCAAGGTTTGACACGATGAAAACGTATAAGCTTCTCAAAAAGGCATATCATCAATCTCTATATCGAGACATGAATTTCATCAACTAGCTTATTATTTCACCAATATATATTATTATCATCCAATCTACCAGGCATATTGACCCATCTCATAATCTCATCTTTTAATAAATCAAAACGATAATTAATATATACAGATCATAATAGTTATATCAGGATTGAAAATATAAGTACATTTAACATTTTAGAAAATATGCTTTTGTCAATCAGTCTAAAACAATTATCTCTACTCAGTCATGTTCAATACATATAAAATACACTAGCACAAGAAGTTGGAACTATACCGTTCCCATAATCAAGATAAAATATATATATAATCTTGTGCACAATTGTACCGATGGCATGTTCAATTTCCATCTTAGATTGTGAACAAAAAACTTTATACGTATAAGAACTGATTATTTAATCCTCTGTATATAAGCTAAAACTCTATACACTAAATCATCTACTATATAAGTAAACATACACCATAAATGAATATATATAATCTATTAAAACTTTTATTAAAATTGAATAAACAATTATTCTATAATAAATATTATATTTAAATAAATGGTTAATATTATATATCCTAGCAGTTTAATCATACCTAACAAAACGGTATTCTTCTTTGTTTTTTGTTTTTGCTAGTCATTAAGGAATATATATAATAATCAGGTTTATTACTTATTATGATATTCTAGAGTTGATGTAGTTCATCCATAGTGGAGATGTGTATAGAGACTGAAATATGGGAAGATTAATTAGTTGGTCATGATTTGAATATATAGGGAAAAAGCGAACACCATTAATTTTAATGGAGAAATGTGGTAGGTTGAGGAAATCACACGACGTGAAGTGGAATAGTATTTACACCTTTTGGAGGAACCAAATTAGATGGTCAATTTGTTGCTTGTCCTCTCAATTTACGTGTCATCATTTAATTTAACAAAAGAATTTAAGAAAAAATAATATTTTTGTGGTCCAAAATAAATTTTAGATATTTATAAGTATGACTTAAGTCATATGCGGCCCCTTAAATTGTTCGCATATTTCACTTAGACACCTTAAGTTAAACTTGTACCTATTAAACACTTTAACCTTAACAAATATATACCTATTTAACATAAAATGACAATCAATTAAAATATTAAGATGCGTGTATTTCAAACGCTTATACATAATAAACATACCAATAAAATGATGACACATGGATTTGAATTCAACTTTTTAAAAAGATCTATTTAAATAATCCAAAATGTTCTTTTAAGAAATTAGAATTTATTATTTTGAATTACCCTCCCCACCCCCGCGTCTTCTTCTTCTTCAAACCCATATCCCCTCTTCCATCGCCCTTCTATTGGCGCCGGCGCGGGCACCGGCAGCCCAGTAAACCATCATCCGACCTCTTTCTTCTCCTCCATTGATCAACTCACATCTTTCTTTCCTCCAATTGAATCTTACTCCTTTCATCAGCATCGGCAATACACCATCCACCCAAGCTAAATACCTATTCTTTTTCATTTTAATAGCATTAAATCCTTCTATTCATTGTCTTTATCCACTTCCCATTTGTAATCATTTATCACAATTATAACAGATAATAACAATTTTTTGTTCGAAAAAATTAATACATATTTATTTTACCGGATTAAATGGAGTTTTGCCGGAATATTGAATATGCAGATCTACATAAAAAAATAATAAAAAGGGAAAAAGCAGAAGAAGAATTGGAGACGGTAAGAGAATAGATAGGTGGAAGGGGTGGGGTGGGACGTGTATGTGTAAAAAAGGATTATGGAAATGGTAGATAAGAATGGCAGAGGGAGCGAAATATTGGGCTGGGAAGAAGACTTCCTTTTCAAAAGAAATTATTTTTTTCCTTTTTTATTAATTTTGTATGTAAGTTAGTAAAAAAAGAAAAAAACATATTTTCAATAGTTTTACGCGCCCAAAGAGAGTGTAGTATACGATTTTTGACATGTCAGCATGTTGTGTACTCTAATAGGAATGACTTTTGAACAAATAAAGTGTTCAATAGAAACAAAGATATTTTGAGGTGTTCAAATGAAATCTGCGGACAACTTCAAGGGGCCACATATGACTTAAGCCTATAAGTATAAATCATTTCATGAAGGATTAAAAAAAAAGTCATAATACTAAACATGATCTTTAATTTGGCTTAAGTTGATCACAACTATGACTTTAAATTTTATTTTTCAGGTGTGCATAAATAGACACTTAAACTTGTATAAAATTGAACAAATAGACACATTCGTCCTACATGGCATCCTACATGACAATTTTGTGTTCTATATGGCATCCTACATGTATTATGCCATGTAGGACATGTGTATGTACTTGTTCAATTTCATAAAAGTTTACGTGTTTATTTGTGCACAATCAAAATTGAAGAGAATAAATAAATGCAAAAATCAAATTAAAGACCATATTTAAGTGTTATACTTAAAAAAAAATTATATCACATAATTGGGACAACAGAGGGAGTACTATTCTTAGATTCTTCTTCTAGTAAACCTCAAAAATAGAATACCATTACAATCATGAAGATACCTCATAATTAACCCTAGTGGCTTTTTTGGCTTCTACTGATTGTTCAGTATCCACATTGGAGTCTGATTATTCTGGATTTGTGCTACGTAGGGTCTCACTAAGAGGAAAACACTCTCTACGAAGGATTTTTTCATACCCAGGACTCGAACCCAAAACATCTGATTAAGAAAAAAAGCTATCTCATCCACTACACCATATCATTTGATGGCATAATTAACCCTAGTTGTGTCAATCTAGCTCATATCTCCAAATGCTACGATTATCCCTTAGCATGTAGGTTTGGATAAAGTTGACTAAACCCTTGGTATGTATATCATGACTTAATTAGTTCTTCTCTTTTTTCTCAAAAAATATGATTATATAATGTCTACCATTAACCTTGTGAAGATCATGCTACTTCATCCATGACATATCACATCATGACCAACCTTAAAGCATTGGTAAATGAATAGAGCCTGTTAAATAGGCAAGGTGGTAATAAATCTTGTATATGGACAGGATATTTGGCTAAATAAGTAGCACAGGGTTCACCAATTCCACAAAGTAAAATAGTTGTCCTCTGACATAAAGGTGTTTTTAACTTTTCATTAAACTAGTAGCACTTTAATTATTTATTCACTAACTAATAGCGTCATCAAAATATTGTGGACCATGGAACACAATAGAGAGTTGATTTTAGAATAATTTTTATCATACATGCACTAGTAATTAATAATGGAGCACAAACAACAGTCTATTTTGAATTGCTATATTGTTATTTGAATGTAGCTTCGGATTATGCATGTCTATGTGATCTATTTTGACTTTAAAGAAACACCACCAAATCTTTGTACCTTTGATCGTTATATATTCTTCGTGAAACAATATATTATTGAAGATATAATCGAAGTACCAATCAAAGAGTTGTGATGGAATGGTAAGTACTTCTATATCTTTAACCAATTTCAGTCTCTTTGGATATGAAATTGCCTTTGTTAGGGAGCGTTTTACCTCAATATGAAACTTTTCCGAGAAAATTAGAATTTAGTCGGACCCTAATGTGAGTACCAGACACCGAATGGAAAAAAATAATACAATCGAAGTAAATAAGAATTTGGTTCTCTTAACATATTTGTTATTTTTCTATATCCGTAATCAGATCTAAGAAAACAGAATTTGCAATTAAATAATAGCTTTAAATTAATTTTGAAATTAATAACCCTGCATGTTTGTAACATTAGAGTACTTTTGCCCTCCTTCAAACTTTTGTCTCTCTTTTCAACTTCTTTAACGTGAGATTTTTGTTTATACTCAACAAAGAGAAAGAACTAAGCATACACTAGACTGTGGAGGAAATCAATGTTAAAAAATAAACTAGCGTTTGAAAAAAAATCAAATTGCAAACATGGAGATGTTATTAACATAATGTACCATGTGAACGAACAAAGATGACTTTGAGTCTAAGCTTAAAAATAAAAGACTATTTCAAACCTTTTCTCCAAATTTTACAAAATATGTTTCTATAATAAATGTATGGCATTAGAAGTGCAAATACTTGTTCTTAGCCCTTCATAGGCTGCATACTTTTTTATGAGCAAGATAAGAAGATAAACTTGAAACTTGTTTCATGTGTGATTAAGTTTGAATGAGGAAATGGTAGGACTAATTGGAGAGTAAAAACCTCCAAAGGAGATAAGAATTTGATGAAGCATTACATCAATATCCAAATGAAAGAAGCAAAACAATGAAGCACTACATCAGTATCCCTTGGTGACCTTTGTATAGTTGCATTCTAGGCACTAGCTAAGTTGGTAAATGCATGGTACCATTACTATTTTGTGATTAACATTTTGTGGGTGGAGAATATTTCACTTTTTTATAAACTTGTAGAAAAATAGAAATAATAGGGAGGGTACACTTCACCTTTTCTAGGATTGGCTACCTCAAATTCACGCAATGCATCATGAAGACAATATTAGATTCCAAGTGCTCAACATGAGTCGAATAAGTATTTTTTAAAAAGAAGAAAATGTACTATCTACTGAATATTTTTATTGGATTGATATGTTGGATACAATTGGTTGCTCACCATTTAAATTTTATTATTTTAATTAAAGCGGGGTTAATTTCGATCTTACAACTCTTTATACTCGATATTTCTTTCACTCACACTTTAACAACCTTAGACCATCTCCAACCCACCTCTATTTTACTCTCCATTCTCTATATTTGGAGAGTAAAATAGAGAATGGGCACTCCAACCCATCTCCAAATCACCCTTTATTCTTCAAATTTAGAGAGTTGAATAGTAGTTCTCCAAATTTGGAGAACTACTATTCACACTCTCTATTTCACTTTTTTATTATTATATTATTATTT